>FIZR01014258.1:0-27098 GCA_900060175.1 Ferrisia virgata | reverse complement strand
CCCCAACAATCCCAGATTCATTAATTGAAATGAAAAAAATCCTCCTACTAATAAGCAGACTCAACCTGAGCCACCAAATTTAAGTTCTCACCTTCCCAATATATTCAACACTGGGCGTAAAAATCTTGAAATTATACACGCCCAGTATAGTAAAAATTAAAAAAAAAAAAAATTAACACTTCTTCGGTGGTGTTATCCATTTTGATTTTTTTTTTTTTTTTATAAAGTAAACAATTATTGAAAGAAAGTGTCATGTTACCACAAATAATTATAGTGGTAATAAGTAGTTAACCTATCTAAGAAAAATTGATATGTTTTTTAGCGAGGTAGATTGCCCACAGTTTAATAAATTAACGAGTATTCATAAAGCTTGTTGACATTCCTCACAACTGACAATATAGCATACTGTTAATGATGGTACGTGAATGAATGAAAAGCAATGAAATGAATGAATACACCAACGACCTACTGAGTACCTACCTAGTGTACCTACCTACCTACATAACCATCTACTATCTGCATGAATTTTCAAAAAGTCAAGCTTTCATGCTTTCAAAATAGCGAGACTTTTTTTCATCAATCTCCAGACTTGAAGTAACACTACTTTCTATCGTCAAAGAAGACATTGAATCATAACTGACGATGACGAGTGTTACAAAGAAGTCCCCGACAAACACGACGTTGACGTATACAATTATACGAATTTTTAGGGTGTATGTCTAACAAGAGCTGTAAAGAAGTTCCTTTCTGTTTCACTGGGAAAAATTTGAAATGCGTTAAATTACAAAATGACATTTTCAAGTTGCTCATATTATTTACTTACTATTTCTTTATTTTCTTTATAATGATCAAGAAATACTACGTTTGCTCGTTTAAATACAATATGCAGGTTAATAGGGAAGAACAAGGAAATTTAAATGGATTCTTAAAAAAAAAAAAAAAAAAAAGGGAGGGGGAATATAATACTTGGGATTGAATTTTGCAAAGTCGTAAATAGGTAGGTAGCTAGGTACATATACCAACATACTTTGTGCCCTTTACTGAACTCTCTTGTGGCTCACTGTGAAAACAAAATATTTTCTTGCAAATTTTGTCATATACAAATTACGCATATCTTCGTTATTAGAGGAACGCCATTTTGTTCAATTTTATGAACTACTTCAAATAATTAAGACAGGAAAATTTTGTACATGACAAAAAATGCAGCAAAAATTACTTACTATAAGATCCAAAATTCGAAACTACAATTTGAGTAAATTTTTTGTTTTCAAAATTTTGCATTACTTCATTAACCACCCCCTCGCCCCCCCCCATGTAAAATTTTGAGAACAAAAAATTCGCTCAAATTGTAAATTTGAATGTTGTTCAGCCTTGTCGTAAGTAACCTTCCCTTACACTTTTGGCTATGCACAAAATTTTCTTATCTTGATCAAGTATTTAAAGGAGCTCAAAAAATTCTAACGAATGCTGCTCCTTCAATAGCGAAAATAGGCAAAATGTGTACATGACAAAATTTGTAGAAAATTTTGTTCTCTGCAAGGTCCGCAATTTAGATGAATCTTGTGGTTGGTCGCGAGATACAGAAATCTTTATGTAACACTAAACTAAATGCTGTGATGATCGAAATCAAAAATGAATTAATTTCGGGATAATTTTCTCAGAAAATAAAGGAATTTGTGCGATATTAGTATCGCTTCGTCAGCAAAGGAAAATGCTTCGGTTTAGTCGCCTATTGAACAATTGATTGGGGGGGGGGGAGCACAACTGAAATTTTTTTCACTACTTACTTCTACCCTGACTGTCATTTTCTACGTCATAACGTTAATCATCAAACAAAACCAGGCTATTACAGCCAATCTACCTACAGCGAATGAGGCGGAAATATCAACAAAATCTACCATTTTTGACCATATCACATTTCTATTTTCATTTATTTTTTCCCCGAAGACTAAAATTATTTACTCTACTCGATACCAACCAAAATCACTCTAATTTGGTCAATGGTCCTAGTTTGGCGGCGGATTTGATATATATGAGTGGAGACAATCTTAAGTTAAAATTCAGTTATGCCCAAATTTTGGGTAGGAGGTGGTGAAGCGGTAAAACGGCAAATATTGTCTTTTTCCAAGTTAATCGATGGAGAATTCAATGTTGTACACTATATTCGAAAATCAGTCTCCTAAATCAATTAGGAGGGGAGATATGAGGGTTTTTCTCTGATTGACCTTCAATAAGGGCTGCTCCTCCTATCTCCCCTCTGAACTGAGTTAGGAAGTTTAAATTTAGTATGTGGAGTCTGAGATGTGCCTTTTTGAGAGTTTACTTTTCAGACCCTTCGCGCCCCCTTACAACCTAGAAATGTTTTTAAAGTGGGTTTTCTTATGTTTTGAGTTTGTTCATCACATATTTTTGCTCCAAATTTTGCAAGGAAGTTGAAATTTCGTATGCAAATTTAGTAGGAGTCGTAGATGTTCCTTGTAAGTGTTCGACTTTTTAGCCCCATTGAGCCCCTCTTCCCCCTCCCCCCTCGATTGGAAAATAAGCATCATTTTCCGATAGAGACCTTGAAACACTCAATATCATGCATAATGTCTTGGTATACGATTTAGGATTCTAGCTATCTACTACGAGTACCTACACCTACGTAACTTGTATCAGACGCGATGACTATTTATCCAATGGTTTTAATCAAACAGAAATCGTATTACGTTTCATATTTCATCTTGAAGAACATATGTGAAACAGGCTTCTGATGCATCGATGAATACCTACCAAATGAAAACTTTTCGTACGCAGATGTTGATCAATACGTTGTACTTCGCATTTTCATCATATAAAATAACTAAAACTCATCAAGACGTTGGTATAGTTTTCAGTTCTTATAACTTATCGCAAAAAGTCGTACATTCTTTAGTACCTCATAAACTTGATTCTTTTATAATAGTCTTGCTCTGAGATATATTACCAATCATAATGTTGCTCATTCATTTATCAGCGATTACTTTAGTGGTATACCAATTATTAAGAATTTCGACAGTTTCCGCATTGACTCGTCAAGTTTTCGATGATGAAAAATAGTAAGAATTTCATATCACTTTTTCATACCTACGTAGGTATTTTGTGTAATTCTGTTGGGCTTTTGTTGTTACAAGCTTGGTTTGAAATTTTTATTCGCTCTTGAACTGAAATGTACAGCTCGTAAATTATCTATACAATAAATTTATTGCAATTTTACTAAGAAAAGTGTGTATGCTGTTTAATGCACATATGACATTGAAATTAAGAAGGAAATTGGGTTGGTCATGAAAAAATTCGCGATAAAAGTGAAAGTAAAAATTTCCAAAGTGAACATACGATTATTTCTTCTATTTGGAAACTATAAGTATGTATACGTAACCACAATACCTACGTGGATCCTGAATATTTGGGTGGATGTGAAAAATGTTTATTCTTCTATTTAACTAATTTTTTTGAATGATTGAAATAATACGTTTATTCGAGTCAAAAAAAATTATCTACCTCTCAACCTTAATAAAGGTAGGTATTTCATTTTTAAATCAGAAGTCCGCCAATGTCCACTAAGATTCGTTAAAAATTCGTAAAATAAGTACGTAAGTCGATGAACTCACATTTTTCGAATTTACTGCAGAACGGCGTGTCCTAGAAAAAAATCTCACGAGAATAGAATCATAGATGATACCTAATATTTTCATTCGAGAACATGCTCTCAAACTTTTCTTAGAATCAACAGTTCGCAGTATAATCGTATTTTTCCTATTTTCAAGTTCGTAAAAAGTTCATTCGATAATTCTTACAAGTAAAAGAACATGAAATTACAAAATTCTCGATTGAGATAAATTTTGCAGTTATTTTCATTAATGAAAATTATTCGAAATAATTTTCTTTCCGTTTACCTTCTCATAAATCTGTAAGCTCAAGTTGTATGAGGAGTGCGGGGGGGGCTTTGTCACTTCATATAATGACGCTGCAAGAATTATTTTGAATATATATCTACCTACTTATAACGCTTAGTACAGCTTATTGTGCATTTTCCAGTTGCAGGATCTGTAGTGCTGACCGTAGCAATTTCACTGATAAAACTAATACTGAAATTTGTCGCACCATTCCCGAAAAAATCACAGTCAAAAATGCTCCCCAAGATAGGAATAGAATCAATGGTAAATGCGAAGATCTCTTCATTGCATTTGAGGAAGGAGGCAGTCCTGTATATGAAAAGCGCAGGGTAGTGTGGTGCGATTTTGGAATACAGACTGAAAAAATGTGTGCCAGCGCATCAAATTTAAATAAACCGAATGCTGTTAAAGTATATAGGTATAAAAAGATAGATGGAGCTTTCAGATGTGATATATATGACGAAATCACAGTTTAGCGACGAAATTTACGCACTGTTTTAGAGGTAAGCTGTGCACCAAAGTATGATTTTTTTTGTCGATTTCCTTTTTTCATTTCTGAAACTTGACAATTAAATATTTAACAGTAAGGATTAGATTTTTAATTGCTAGCGTTCAATTACATATCCTTTTTCATTTTTTTTGATTTCAAATGGTAATTTTCAATTCTATTGTATAATCATGAATATGTGTTTTCGAATATAAGTATTTTATACGCAATATCCAATTTTTGTTACACTTTTTTTCCAAACCTACAAGTTTGATGTAAATACTCGCAATGCCTATTCTTTTTAAATATTTTATACTTATACACTTATAAATTCTTCAAAGAATCAAATAAAAGCAGCTTAGGTAGTAAGTATTAGGGACTTGCACGATCCAACGATGAGTAGCAAACACTTACTAGTTTTATTCAACTGGTTGAATCGATGGGTCCACTACCTGATGGTAGGGTTGACCAGGGTCTGCTCTGAAAAGAGACTCTGAAAGGACTCGGAAACTCCCAGTCTCTATTTTGAACGAGTCTTTTAATGAGAGCGAGTCTCTGTTTCGAGTCTCAATATTCTTTTATTTTTTTTTTGTCAAGTCTGTTGCGAGTGGTTTATATATATATGTGTGTATTGAAAGTAAAAAAATTGCAAATTTTTTTGTTTCTTGTATTTTTCTTTTTTCAAAATTTCCTCTGTCAGTTTAATTAGCAATATAATACAGATTTTGCTTTTAATATCTTCCACATTTAAAAGTTCGCTGTAAGTTATTGTAATCGTGGCGACGTTATTTACCAAAATTAGCTCAAAATTAATTTTCGGGAAGCATGATGGTCCTACGACGTCGATCATTTCTTCCAATAATCTTAAATTGATTAAATTTTGAAAAAAAAAAGAACTAAAAGGGCAGTTGAGTAGTTCCAAGTTAACCAAGCTATTAACTTTTTTCAAAAAAGAATATGGTAGCCCTCCACAGCTGAAATGAGGAATTTTGTCTCTAGCAGTGAACGATATTTTTTGATCCGACGTCGTGGATAAAAATCCTCCCCCCTATCATACCTCATGCTTGCTTATTGAGTGGCGTGACTATATTATACGAGCAGACTCGTGTTCCATCAAAAAAAAAAATCCAAAAAATGAACAATAAAAAAACGTTGAAAAAGAAAACAAAAAAAATCGAAAATTCCTCATAAAAAATATTCACCCAAATGCAATATTTCAACTCACCCACAAAAAATAATTATAAGTATAGAAGTATCTATTAAATTTTTTATAAATATCTATCCGTTTTATAAAATGTAATAAAACAACTTAATGAAATTCACCGATTCAGCTAAACTAGAGTAAGTATATTACTGTCGGTAGCATCCTAATCAGATTAATTATTACCCGTAAATATTCATAAGTTTAATATTTCATTGAAACTAACCCCGTTGTAAGAATCCAAATCCTAAAGCAAATAACGCTATTTTTTTTCTTTTTTTAATTAATTAAAAAATTGAATATTCTTTCGTTAAATTATCATTTTGAAAAAGTTGTATTTCTTTCCTTAAAGCAATACTCATACCTACCAACTGGGGAAAACAGAAAAGAAAATGGAATATAATTTTTTATTGCCAAAAAAAAAAAAAGAAAAAAAGTCACCGTTGCAATAGCTACGTATACTACAATAAAAATAGCACGAGAAGGCGTTATAAAGATAAAATTGCTCTCCAAGGGTGAAAAAGATAAAAGGGTAGATAATTGTGTATGTAAATCAAGTCTGAACAATAGCCTATAGCTATTCCTCTCTTTGTACCGGAAATAGACTTCTTATTCTTCGCTCCAGGTTCTTTAGCAGGACTTTTTATAAACGAAACAAAAACTATATTTGAAAACGCGAAGAAAACACGCACTTGAACCGGAATGAACAGCGCACAATTTACATAGAAATTGCCAATTTGATTGTCCTTTTGTGGAAGATAGCCCGTTGCCGGTGTATTTTTGGTAACCGTTATTAGCGGTAAAGTCTCACTCCAGTTTGAAGTTTTGTCCGGGTAAATTTGACTAAATGTTGGGTGCACTTGATATAATAATTATCTTTCATTAATACAGGTATCTTTAATAAATTGTGGATAACTTTTAGGTCCTTTGCTGAATAGGCCTGATATTACAGAGACTTATTATTCGTTTTTGATCGAACTAAGTATGATAAATTATTTCTCAAAAATTATTAAATTTTTAATTTATTGCATTATTCAGATGCTCACTGTAATACTTACCTACACAATTCCAACAATAAAAACAAAGTTTACACGTTTCAATATTCATCAATTCAGTTCATATTACAAATAAAAAATGCGTTTGAAAATTGAGGAAAGATAAAATTTTCATAAACTCATAAAAAATCTTATGGGTAATGAAATTTTACGAAGATGGTATTAATTGTATTCAGATAGTATGTCACCCTAGTATCATTAATTTTTACGAGTTGTGCAACATCTTCGCCTCATAGTAATATCCAACGAATAGCAATTTCAAAGTTGTCAACTCGACAATTTTTTAAATATTTTATTATTTTATTATACACTCAACGAATATAGTTGCAATAGCGCAAAAAAAAAACGAGCCCACGCCATAAATGACATTGTAAATACGCACATAAACTTACCACATCTGTGTATAGCATAAACGCATAGATGAGCGAGGAAAAGCTTTTTATGACGGTGTTTTTTCATAACAGCTAAAATGTCCAGTTCATTTTAGCTCATCACAAAACGGGTGAAAACGAAAACCACATTATAATTTCTTTTCTTATTTTTTTAACAATATTAATGGTATTTTTGAGTGATCCGTATTGTGTGGAAATTGAGTCTATTATTTTTTGGGGAGGGAAAAATTGTCTTCTAAAGTTACGCCTTGGTATTGCGAGTAAATCTCAGGGTGTAACTTTTTTCACTTGGAAACACGCTCCCATTTATAATCATGAATGGTATGGTATGGTGCGCGCATTTTTGTACGAATAAAGGAAAAACGCGAAAGGAAAGGTTGTGAGATAGATAGAACTTCATATTTCTTTAATGAATAAGAGCACAACTAGGCTAAATTATTACAAGAAAATATGATAGTATTTTTCAATGACATGTTTCAAGTTCAACCCCCAAGTTCGCTAAGCATTAGTTTCATCTCAGTGTGATCGTTTCCAGCAACCATGATTTTTCTGTCTAATTTTGAAGATAATTATTATATTGGGCTGCTGATGAAATGGTATAAGTATGTATAAATAAAGGAAATAGAAAATCGTGAAAAACAATGAAATTGTTCTGCTTCATGAAAAAAAATTGATAATATCAATGTACAGCATGCGTTTTTCAAGTAGAAATACATTAGCATAGATATACTTAATGATGAATTTTTGTTATTTTACCGACATGTCCTTTTTTCTTGTAATTTACTATCATTTTTTTAAGTAGTAGTATTTTATTGTTTAAAATGTTGTACTCCTTATGCACTGCACATTTCATTTTCAATTTTCAGCGGCTAAAAATCAGGCATACCGAATCTTATACTGTATTCTAATTTCTACACTTAGTTATTAAATATGTAACAAGTGAGTTAGCTATAGACGTGGCAAATTATTCGGAATTATTGTTAATATTTACTTCCGTTGTGAATATCCTATAAGTCAGATTCAGACATTCATAATTCCACACATGTTACACATACCGTATCTAATTCAAGTATTAAGAGTAAGTACATCGGATGCGCTTAGTACCTTTGTAAAATTTTAAATATTTATGCATATTGTATTATGTATGATATCGATATGCTTAATACTTGAGGTATAAGATTACAAAGTTGAAAAGTATTTGTTAATTGTTAAGCTTTCCTGATGCTTCTCATCACTCACTCAGAATGTCAGTAGTTCAATACATCAGTGTATCAGTCTTCAGCTAGATTTGATGTCAGAATCATTGAAGTTCAATACATGCGTTGATGCGTATGGCACAATATAAATATAAGCTTCATTCATCATATTTCTTTCATAGTTCAACTGCTCATTCATAGTTTATATCTCATTTCATTTTCATGGCTTGATCTTGATGTTTGCTAATTGGTATCGTATCATAATCATACAGGGTGAAATTAAAAATTCTAAAAATTGTTCAGTCTCGTTCGTTACCAGTTTCAGTTACGGATTTTCCATAATGTTACAAGAAAATTTGTTCTAATTGGTAACACTGCGTACAGCGTTTGATAATGAAAAACTATAAGAAAAACAAAAAATGAAAAATATGATAATTGGTGATAACTTTCTGTCGACTAGTACCGGTTTAATTTTCTATTTTTACTATCAACTTCGTGGATAGAATAAATTTCTAGTGTAAAAAGAAAATACTGCCATGCCTGAATTAGATCCAGCTTTGCAAAAAATAGAAGAAGATCGAAAATTTGTTCTAGACAACGAATGGATGGTGAGCTTCAATATTATGCACCTATGTGTGGATATGAATAGCACGTTTCAATTTCAATCATGATTTTTATTCTAGATCAGACCGTGTTCGATATACGATGTAGAATACAAAGAATGTAAAGCTATAAAATCACGCTTTTACCAATATTACAGAGATGGTAAATTGGCCGATTGTAATACATGGTATAGCGATACCAACGATTGCAAGCTTTATGAAAAAAGGGGCAATTTTGCAGCAGGGGTGCGATTTTTTTTTGCATTAGATTATAATGAAGAGATATTTCAATGATTTCTAATCTATGCATTCGTTTACTAACAGGTAAAAGTAATCAAAAATGAAATGGCGAGACTAGACAATAGAATTAAACACCATGAAAATAACGATGTTTGGAAACAACGTCAAAAACGACCTCCCCCTAATTGGAACGTTCCTTTACCACCACACCTGGAGGAACAAAGACAAGAAAGTTATTTCATAGGTAGAGAAAATGAGATGAGAAAAGGACTTGAGTTAAAGGCTTCTACATGTACCATTTCTTAGAATTATCAATTTTATCATTTAGAATATTTTAATCGGTAATGAAAGAGGTGAAATCCTTTGAATAAATCGTTATTTTTAGTTTAAAATTATTTATTGCGTTCAAATTTAAAAAATTGTTGTATATATTCCTCTTCTAAAGGATGTAACAATGGAGCTGCTATTACCAAACAGTGGAGTGGAGGTCCGAGTTCAACTGATACCATTTCTTCTAACGTACAAGCGACGATATTTTGATCACCAGCACCGACTCGAGCTAGTCCGACGCATATTGTATTACGACTAACCTCTAAATCAAAAACAAGTGTAAATAAATTTCACTTTCTTCTTTTCTTTCGCATGGAATTAAAACCATCACTGCTTACCACCTGAGTCACCATTCATTCGAATTATTTCCAATAACTGATGCGCAGCTTCTTTCACTGACATGAAACGCGGTGGTAAATATTGTTTAACTTTTTTCGTTATACTATCCGGAGTAGGCTCTTTTACCTGAATATCTGAAAATTTTCGAAATAGTTTTTTGAGGATGCCACGAAGACCAAGTTGAAAGTTTGTAATATTCGAATTACCTAGCAAACACAACGTGTGCAGATTGGATTTCATATTACGTTCTAACTTTTCCATAAAACTGTCTGGTTTCCACGTTTCTGTCCAGTATGGAATAGATATGGTTTCGCCAAAATTGTAAAGCTATAGAAAAAATAAAATACACGTGTATTTAGCGTGTTACTGTGCAACGGAATATTATTTCATTAATTACAGACCTGTAGACCACAACAAGCAACTGAATTAAAGATCGATGCATTGTGGACAATTTGAGTTCTGATATTTTTTTTATTCGCTCTAAGAATTAAATCTGTATGAGTAGTTGCAGCCACAGGATCTCCAGCTACTAGAAATGCGACGTCTTCGTTTTCGGCATTTTCTAAAATTTCGTCTGAGTTCATTTCAACCATTTCACGATCAGCTAAAGTTAGATTCCGACCGTAGAAAGTTTCCTAAACAAGATGAAACGTGACTAATACATACACGAATCAAAAAATTTTATTTTTATTAAGTATACTATGAAAATCTAACCAAATCTTCTTTACTTCTCCATACTATAGAAGTGTAATGTTCAAGGTAAACCCTACTCGCTTTCTTTACTATTTCTAAACCTTTAACAGTGATATCTTTCTCGTCGTATAATCCAATTCCGATTAAATAAAACATATTGATGATTTTAACTCGAAACAAAGGAATTGAATACTATAAATTCACTTTTATACTTCGTTTCATAAGAAAAATTTATAGAAAAAGTTAATAACACGACACGTTATCATAAAATTTTTTTTATCATTCGGAAGATTGAAGACACGTGTTTTTAATTTTTTTCGCTTCTTAGAATGGTAACATTGTTGAATCGTTATTTAACATCAAATCAAACAGTTTTGTTCGTTCAAGTTCGTTCGTCCTTGTCTCTGAATTGAATCAAACCATCGAGCATCAAGCATCGAACGCTTGTAAATAATTCAATCGCACTGTTTACATTGTGATAAGCGAAAGTGCCATGAATTAATGCTATATCGCGAGTATGAATTAAATTACAGGTTTTAGTCAAGATCATGAATTTAATTTAAATTTCGATGCATTGTCAAAGTTGAATATTAAAATTCTCATTTCGAGTGTTGACTGGTATTCACCTTGTCCGCACGCGTCTCTTCAAGTACTTTTGTGTCATTCGTGTAACATCTTGTTCTTCGCTTTGAGAATAGTCTAAAAATCTATTTTGATTGAAAAATTTTCATTTAAATCTTTTTTACGAACTTGTTTGGTAAGTTTATATTATTCTTGTTATAACATATGCATAATATAACCATCTGATGTACTTACGTATCGTATCTGGTTTGG
The DNA here is from genome assembly GCA_900060175.1 of Ferrisia virgata. Classification (NCBI taxonomy): domain Eukaryota; kingdom Metazoa; phylum Arthropoda; class Insecta; order Hemiptera; family Pseudococcidae; genus Ferrisia; species Ferrisia virgata. The sequence continues at coordinate 15,815 of FIZR01014258.1, read as the reverse complement.
AATAATTTTATTTTCTTAGTTCGTACGTATCTGTGTCAATGTATTGTTGGTAAGAACTTAATATGAATTCTATTATATTATTTATTTATTTCATTTTTTTTCGATGTTATTTAGCTATGACTAATAAATCGTGGACATTTCAAGTACAATATGACCCCGAATATGTTGGCACGATGTGTGTCACAGGTGATTGCGATTCGTTGGGAAATTGGTGTCCGAACAATTTACTTCGTTTGAAGCTAGATAAGTAAGTATAATACATTTGGTAAATTATTTCAAAATCCATTCTACCATATCCTTTTTTATATTTTACAGATCTACAAATTCTTGGACAGGTGCTGCCGATATTCCATCTGATCGAGATGTCCATTACAGGTACGTTCTATGTACGTTTATCCTTTCCAGCCCGCCGAAAACGATGATTCACTACTGGGAAACAAATCTACAATCCCGAATCATCAAAAGTACCAGTGAGTAGTTAACAATTGGTTCAATTAAATTGCCAACGTGTTTACTTAAATTCTAAACAATCGTCGTTCAAATTTCACGCCATCAATCGTCTCTTTTCCGGTAATTTACTGCATAAATTGACCAGATTTATATTTTAACTCGTTTATCACTGAATTGCATCCTGGTTGATGAATCAAAACCCTAATGAAAACGATACCAGTCAAGTTTGATTAATGGTTATTTTATCGTATTCTTCAGTGAGATAATAATCGTAACGAACAATAAATATTCTTTTAGAATAATGGGGCTCTTTGCTTATCAATTGATATTTGTTGGGTATCGACGAGCTGCCTACATCACAATATTAATTTTATTATTATTCGGACCAAAGGTGGCATTGCATCTGTGCAAACTGCTTGTTAGTGAAATAATACAAAAAATGAAAAACGTTCTATGACATACGCTTTTTGAACAAATATTCGAAAAATATTTTCGATTAAATTTTTTTTCACGAAGAAAAACTAGTTGAAAAAAACAAAACGAAATAATAAACGATTTGTGATTCTTTTTTCTTAGTAACAAATGAAATATTTTTGATAAGAAAAAAGCGAAAACATGAGAACAAAATAATCATTCATCATATTTTACGCAAACTTTTTGCAAAATATTTGCCTATTTTTTTTTCAAACGTCATTCTCATGTACTAAGAAATTATATCAAATATTGCTGACTGTTCGCAGGTGTTTTCAATGAATCGGAAACAAAGGTGGATATTTTTGGTCTTTCGGAAAACACAAAGAAGATAGAAAACGGCTGGCTTACGTCCGATGTTTTCGTTCAATTTAGTGTTGATCGTGACGCTATCCAATGGCAACTGCCGAATTTTTCAAATAAAAAAGTAAACGCTTTATTTTATCAGTTGTATTTTAGTGATTTGAAAATCAAAAAAAAGACTCGTTAACATACACCATGACCGGCTTTAATTAACCAAAACTACTAATAATTCATTTTTTTCTTATTTTTCTTCTTTTAGGTTAATATCAAAATATTATCGGCACTGCCATGCGATATCAATTCAGGTGTGGGTTGCTCTGAGATTTTATTATCGGTTAGTAATCAATTGCAATAATTAATTATCATCGAAAGATGCGAGTTTATTTTTTACAGCTTTGTTCGCAAGAGCAAAAGTGACACGTTATTACATTCGGTGTCTTGTAATATCGGTTTAACCGAGCTCTAAAAATAATATTGTCTTGTTGGGTTCGCGTGCATGTCAGAAATGTTATCGAACGTTTTTTCTTTTTTTTTTGTTTTTTTTTTTCTATTTTCATATAGTTCTATGTGTGAAGTAATATCGACCTTGAATCCCCTTCCCTGATTTGCCTTTCGTTTAACCACAAAGAAATTTCGTTTCGCTTGTAGTAATTTTTTTTTAATGCAAATGAAATGGCGACAAGTAGATAGAAACAACGTATGACGTTGGTTTATGTATGAAAAAAGCACAACGAATTTATTTTCTTTATGAAGTTAGAAAAAACGTGTAAAATGGTCGTTTAAATTTTGATAAAACATATCAATCTACGTCCATAAGAACACGTTTACTTATTGAAATGCGAGTAATCTCAGAAATAATGTATTGTATTTACGATATCTAAAGTCGTTATTGCAATCGAGCGATACAGTTGTTCTCAAAGTTTGTATCGTTTGAAATTATTTCTTTTTCAGTACAGGAAAACTGTAATGCTTATTTCACAGTACTCTGGCATAATTTCATCATTTTTTATTGAAGGAAATTCGTATTTACCTACGTATCAATGCTCGGTCTCTTAGGTTAATTAAGGATCAGCTGTAAATATGTCCAATTGTAAACACTTCGTATTCAAAAAATCGAGAAGCACATTGAACGATTTATCGATCCAGGGACGGAATTTCAGTTTCGTGGTCAGCTGTAAAGGGTTGTTGCGTTAAATTCAGGTTTCAAGGTCAAAAATTTCAAAATACCCAACTTGCTTTTCTTCTAATTGCTGTTTTATGGCGTTAATTTTTTTGTTACAATGTACATGGAATTTTTAATTCTCTGTCATCTGATTTAGGAATCAATTGTTTCATCAAAATTTTTACCTTCTCTATTATCCACTTCAATTTTCTCGATTATTGTCCAAGGTCATCTTTATTCATATCCTATTAATCCGCTTTTGATGTAGGGTGTAATAATTGACGTTGATCGAATCCATTAATAATTACACTCATAATTTTTAAGACTTCAGAATTAGTGGAGTTATTTTAGCTCAAAAATATCCCAAACCCGATCAAAATTCACGGAAAGTGGAAATTTCGTATATAGGTACTGTGAAGTATGTATTTCAATATTCCCAAACTTCTCAAAAATCCATGCATATTTTTCTTCTTTTTGGGAGGCAATGGGATGCAAAGTTTGGTTTCTTGGCGATTACCTCCCAAGCAACGCACTTATTAAAAAAAGGCTGAAACAAAAGTTGTACAGCATCAAAAAACGAACATTTTTACTTCTTTGACTTTTCTTCCCAGGAGGTCTTAGGGAGGAGTTAGGACGTTCAGAAAAAAATCTTTTTTGATAATCTGCAATTGAAACGAATAATTCTCAAAAATCTACTTAATTCACTTTCAGTAGGGTACTTCTCATTACTATGTAAAATAAGAAAAAAAAAAATAATGGCCGTCCATTTTTCTCCGAGTGGTGGGAGGGGAGGGGGCAGAAGATGCCTTCCAAAAAGTTTCAACTTTCTCGAGGAATAAGTTCGTTATGCTGAGAAATTTGAAAAATTATCTCAGACGAACGTTGTAGAGCGTTAAAAGGCAAACATTTTCAATTTTTTTACTTTTTTCCCAGATGGTCATCAAAACGAAGCTATGGCAAAAAGAAAAAAAAAGCATCGCTCAGCCTGATTTTCGTTAATTGCGATGCTTTTTTTCTTATCGGTGGAAAGGGTAATAGGAGTTCAAACGGGTGGAAAAGACGATACCACCAAAACGTGCATCTAGGACCACTGCTAAATATGCATACCAAATTTCAGGGGAGTTATGCGAGGAATAAACTACAAAAATTTGAAAAAAACGACCAAAAAACCACATTTTTGGAACTGTGAGAGGGTGCAATGAGATTGAACAGTCTAGACCTCCAAAAAGCACATCTATGGCTGCTACCAAGTCTACATATCAAATGTCAGCTCCCTAGCTGAATTTAGTGCGGAGATAAGGGAGGAAGAGACCCCTTTTGAAGGTGAAGAAGACCCCCTCTTCCAAATTTGAGCATAAGTGACTTTTAACCCCGAGGTCATGCGCATTCCAGAATATCAAATGGCACACCAATCGAAGCCTATTCCCCAAATTTGATTGATTCTGGTCGGTACCGAGCTGAGCAGATAATTTTTCAATTGGGGAGGAGGGGAATAAATATCTAACACAGTCAAAAATGATCATAATGGCATTCAAGGACCCCGAAACAAATTTTTTTGATATCCCCCCCTCATCCACCGTACGTGAATAAATCGTAATGGCCTGGTTATCATTGACAACATATTTTATAGAAAATCAAGCTAAAAAAACCACTTTTGAAAATTACACTTGAATATTCCTGTTAAAACTCGGTTCAAAAAAAAAGATATTGAAATTTCAAAATTTTGTAAAATTTATCCAAATGAATATCAGATTTGGTGTATGAGTTTTCCAATGCGTTATTTTAAGATCTTAAAATTATTAAAGTCCAAAACACTTTTAGAGCTTGGTTAATTAAAACCAACGTCCAAAATTTGCCAAATTTTGGATTTTGTACCTCCCCTATAGAAGCCCAATTTGGGTACAATGCTCAAATGGTTGTCGAAGTCGAATTTCGCAACCACAAAAACCTCTGTATTGAACTCATTCAATTTTTGGCTCGCTGGAATTTATACCGGACCTCTCATAGACGCAAATTATTCATTTCAGTAGAATTTTCAAGTGCTACCTTTTTTTTCTTTTCATCATGCCTTCCTCTCATAATCACCTAACAAAAAAGTAAAAAAAGAAAAGTGTTTGTCTGAACCAATTTCTGGAATTTTTTAACATCATGGACTTATCCTTTGAGAAAGTTGAAAATTTTTTAAGAGCACCTCCCGACCCCTTTACTTTGAGAAAAAAGGACGGTTTTAACATTTTTCTTATTGTATGTAGTAGTGGAAAGTACTATGCCAGAAAAATGCTACTAGAAGAGGATTATGCAGATTTTTGAGAATTGTTCGTTTCAGTTGAAAATTTTGAAACGGATTTTTTTCTGAATTCCTTAGCTCCTTCCCGCGACCTTCAGGCGAAAAAAATCAAAGAAGTAAAAACGTTCGTTTTTTAATGCTGTACAACTTTTATTCCAACATTTTTTCGTAATTGTGTTACTTGGGAAGTGATCGCCAAGAAATCAAACATTACATCCGCTTAGAGTTACACAACTAACCGGGTTCCCGGATACAAACCGGATGGAATCTGGTAATAATCAAAATATTCCTGTGATTGGTTGTTTTTATCACTAGCCAATCAGGTGAAAGAAAAAAAAAGATTCATACGAAAAACGAAAAATGAAAAGGTCAAATCGGTCGTGTCAAACGGGCAAAATCGTTCATAATAAAAACTTCCAATTCTCAAGGCAATCGGATAGACAAACGGTTATTATCCGAATCGAAAATCGGATTTGGAAAACCGGATATTTGTTTACCTCCACATCCCTTTGCCCTCCACCCGCCGTGGGGGAGTGCAATGTGCATGGATGGATATTTTTGAGCTAAAATGACTGTTCTAATGCAATTCTAAAATCTCAAAAATTATCAGTATAATTTTCTTGAAACGTTCAACAATTTATTCCTTTTCTTTTGCTCTTTATTCTGTAACAAATTAATACATTAAAATCGAATTAAAAATATCCAATTTGGAGAGACCATTCGCGAAAAATTATTGTACGCTTAAAGATAAAAATTTTCGTGCTCCAGAAAATAGAGATGTTTAAACAATTGAACGCATATGATTATTGTTACAGAATTCGTATCTCTCTGTACGGTGTCGTACTAGTACGAGTACGTAACGAGAGAGATCGATAGAATTGGCGAACTTGAACACCAGCGAAATAACCAATACATATTTGATTTATGCAATGATTTATCGCAGGTTTGCGAGGAAAATGGAAGATTATGTAAGCAAGAAGAAAATGGATACGCGTATTATGAATCAGATTCGACCATTTTTGTAACACGCGCATTCTCCATTGATAAGCTAGTAAGTAATTACGTACATCACATCCGTAAAGAAATTGTCGATGTAAATAGTGTGGTTGATTTTATGCTGATCCTTGACTTATTCGTGAGAAATAAGCCAATGCTTTAATGTATCAATTAAAAGCCTTTCTAATGACCAATGTCGTTTGAAATTTGACCCCGTCATGTCATGCGTTTAAAGCTTTTGATAAATATTCTGTACATTCTGGTTCATTCAGTTAATCGAACCGATAACATGATTCAGATATGGTTTAATTCGTTGATAATATTCAACGTATCGAGGATTACACGAATACTTACTCAATAAAACGATTAAAACGTCTAATGACTGCGGCACATTCACATTTTACAATATTTATCTTTTCGAGCTTTACGTAAATGTACTGACGTATAATTATGATATTGTGCTTCAAGTAGGATTAGCTAGACCTATGTATCATGCATTGCTCGAATGTTAAAAGCAAGACACGTGACACTGATTTGAATTTTTTTTTTTCATCATTCTCTATGAAATGAGCCAATGTATTTTACATATGTGCATATGTTTTATCGTATATTTGTAAAGCGTGCTTTACATATTTATAAACAATTCAAAGCATACTGTAAATAGCTTATTAATGTAGTAGAATTCTCCTTCAGTCATGTTTTTTTTACGGGACCGAGCCCATGATCTCATGGAATTTCAACTCGTAGTTTTCTGGTTCAAACTATCGACATTGTTTTTTTTTTTCTTTGAAACAAAACCAATAATAAGTAATATCTGGCCAATTCTCACTGTCTTAAATCTACTTTTGGAAAATGAAGCATGTATTTTGAATAATAGGCCTCGTCATTAAATCTTCTGCAGATCATTTGTTTTTGAAAAATTAATAGGGCTCGTCCGCGTTCTTGTTTAGTGACCTTGATATAATTTCAATGTCATTTTACTTGATACTTGAAATAAAGGGGATCCATGAAAAGAAAATTCAAACAGTGTTGAATAAGTTGCCTATTGAATTTTGACACAGGCGCCGAACAAAAAAAGTATCGCAATGCGTTGCTCTTTGAGCCTGATTTTCCTAAAGTAAAGAAGCTAAAGAAATTGCCCATTCATGGAATAAAAAAAAGAATGCACATTGGGATGTTTTTTCTTTAGTAGTGGTAGAGGTACAGGAAGATCGAAAAGGCACATGTAGTGCAACTACTAAACCTGCATATGAAAATTTCAGTTTCCTAGCTCAATTTGGAGGAGAGAAATGATTCAGACAAACTCAAAAATTAAGAAAACCCGGTCAAAAAAACTACTTTTTCAGGACTGTCAGGGAGTGCGATGGGATTGAAAAGTTGAAACCCCCAAAAGCAACATTCAGTGCTCCTACACAGTCTACGTGCCAAATTTCAACTTCCTAGCTCAATTTAAAGGGAAGATATGGGTGGAACGAACTCGAAAAATGAAAAAAAAGCAATTAAAACCCACCTTTTTCAGAGCGGTAAGGGGGTGTAAGGGGGCTGAAAAGTTGAAACCCCCAAAAGGCAGATTTAGGACCTCCACAAAATCTACATGCCAAAATTCAACGCTCGAGCTCAATTTGGAGGAGAGAAATGCTCGTAAAAAACTCAAAAAATAAGAAAATCCGATAAAAAAACTACTTTTTTGGGACTGGGAGGGGATGCAATCCGCTTGAAAAGTCGATAAATCCCAAAAGGAAAATCTAGGGCACTCACAAAGTCTACATGCCAAAATTCAACTTCTTAGTTCAATTTGAAGGGTAGATATGCGCGGGCAAGCACAAAAAATAAGAGACTCCGTCCAAAAATCACTTTTTTGCAGCTGAGACGAGGTGCAATGGGTCTGAAAAGTCTGATCACCCATAGAGCACAACTATGGCCCTCACCAAGTCCACGTACCAAATTTCAACTTCCTACCTCAATGCGATAGGAAGATAGGGGAGACAGTACTTTTTTCATGGTCAAAAAGAGAGAAAACCCCCATATTTCCCTTCTTAATTGACTTAGAAGGCTGATCTTTGGATATTTATATAACTACTTTCATGATTTTTTGTCCCTCAGCATTCCCTCTCCAAAATTGGGACATAACTGACATGACTGAATTTCGATCGAAGGTGGTTTCCACTCGAAAATATCAAATCCATCGTCAATCCGAGCCTACTGCCCAAATTTGAACGATTTTGGTTGGTATCGAGTTGAGCAAGTGATTTTAGTCGTTCGTGGTGGAGGGGGGGGGAGGGAATTATAAAAAAATAAAAAGGAATAAATATCTGACATGGCTGAAAGTGGTTTCAATAGTCTTCCAGGACTCTAAAACGGATTTCGTTTATACTGCCCCCTGCCATCCACTATAAGTCAGAAATCTATAATAGCCTGGTTTTCATTGTCAATGGCAATACGACATACAGCGTGTTCCATTGATTGTAACCCCTCCCCTCCTTATCAAACGAGAATTTTTTGTGATAAAAATGCGAGGTTAGCAATTTTTTTCTACGTGCAGCGTGTTCGACAGATTCTGGCAACACCTCCCTTTGCAAAGTGGGAATTTTTTGTATTAAAAATGTAAAGTTGGCAATTTCTTTCAAGAAATACCAATAAGAGGCGTTAGAAAATGAAAATACATAGAAGCAAGTTGCCAACCTCACATTTTTAGCACAAAAAAATTCTCGTTTTCTTAGGGCGGAAGAAGGGATGTTAGAAGTTAGAAACAACTTTGGACTTGATATTTCATTTTTTGTTAATCTTACGTGTATAATTTATCATCGTATTTACTTTACTCTTTTGTAATTTTTAGGGTTTCAAATTCGAATTTGCTGATACGAATGAATCGGAAGTGAAAAAATATTATAGTTTCATTGTTTTGGAAAATAAGAATCAAAATAGTCAAGGAAGTTTTACGATACCTATTCATTCAGAACAGCGTGAATATCTAGGAACACTTAATGGTCACTATAGTTCCCAAAAACCTATTCCTAATTTCATTTAATTTATTTTTCGATTAATTTTTTCTTCCTTTTAATAGTCAAATATTTAATCATAAGGCCGACTCCCGATTTGGGATGTAAATTCAAAGTATCTTACGCCAAGTATTGGAATAATTCGTGGACTGGTTTAGAAATAGGACACAGAGGTTCAGGTGTATCTTATTCTAAAGTTAAAGAAAAGTGAGTAAAATTTTATTTATAATTTTATTTTTGTTTTACGAATATTATAATATAACCGTGTATCTTTTATACGACAGAAATGCTAAATTCCGTGAAAATACCATCGGCTCGTTCAAATCGGCTGGTCAATGCGGGGCTCATCTTATCGAATTCGACGTTCAGCTGACTGACGATTTAGTTCCTACAATTTATCACGATTTTCACGTATTGCTGGATGTTAGAAAAAAAGAGCAGATGGATCCGAATAGCCGCAAAATGGTGTTTCCTTTTCATAAACTGAGATACGAAGAACTGAAAGATTTTAAGGTATGAAAAACAATATTCTTTTAGTTCGAAAATTGAATTCGAGTACGTTATTAAAATATCGATGAAATCATTTTACACCAGGTGCAACATTTAGCCGAAAGTAATTTAACGTTTTCGTTTGAAAACGACGATCAAGAAGATTATTCTCCTTTTCCATCACTGGAGCAAGTACTTCAAGCAATAGATCCGCAAATTGGGTTCAACATTGAAATCAAATATAATTCGGAATTAATGGTGAATTTAGATTTATAAATAGTTTTTGAAATAGTGCAATTATTTCGAATGATTGTAATATCATCATTATTTGAACAAATTGCAGGACGGAAGTAACGAGCTAGACCATCCGATTGATATGAACGAATACGTAGATAGGATTTTAAAAGTAGTATATGCCAATGCTGGACGCAGATACATAGTATTTTCTTCATTCAATCCGGATGTTTGTTTAATGTACGGAATTTTTGAAACGAATCATCTCACTTTTTCGTAAACTTGACATAATCGCTGATCGATTTTTCTATAGGGCTCGAATGAAACAGAATAAATACCCTGTGATGTTTTTAACCCAAGGAGTAACCAAAAAATATCCACCATATTCGGATCGTCGGATGAGCAACATCGAAAATGCTGTGAGATTCGCCAACTACGCTGATTTATTGGTAAAATGGAAAATAATAATCAACAAATATTTTTATATCATTTCAAATACTAACGAAATCTTTTTATTCACAATCTAGGGTATCGTGGCCCACAGCGAAGAGCTATTAGTGAATTATAGTCACGTAAAATACGTATTGAATAATAATTTAGTGTTATTTTGCTGGGGTGATGATAATAACGATGTGAAAAATATTTGTACTCTTCGAGAGCAAGGAGTACATGGGATTATTTTCGATAGGTATGGTGTAAAAATTACCATTTGTATTTGTTATGATGTATAATTCTTACCTACGATTTTTTTGGTTGTTTTTCAGAATTGATCAATACGGTCAGAAACTGAAGAAGGATGTTTTTCAAAACGTAGTTGTTAATTAATTCAAAGGAAAAAACATAGTATAATTTTGCTCTTAAATGGCGATTTTTTTTTTAGTGTTATGAATTTTTTCACTGCATTATATTTACATAATTATGTATTTTTGTGTGGTAGATTTTCAAAATCTGCAAAGGTATACTTTCAAATTTCAATCATAATATCCTTTATCAGTATTCGTATTTGTATAAAAATTTGTTAAATTGAATTTATGTACAATTCAACATTGTATATTGTTCATATTAAGCCAGCAATCTTTAAATTATAGTATTTTTTTCCCGTTTATGTCATTTAAATCGTTTTTCACTCGAATTTTTAAAAATTACTCGCCCCAAATGCATGTTGAAAAATGAAAACTATAAACCTACTTATATTACCTATTTAGTTTCTTTCAACGGTTCAACATTTTTTTTAACAACCAATCAGAGATCAAAATAAAAAAATAGGTAGGTATTATAAATAGGTAGTAATATGGGAAAGGAATTCAGGATCGACCTTAGCTGATCTTGATCACATACCTGATGACAATTTATGACATCATAGCGTCTTATTTCTCAATTACTCGTTGTATTTAGGGAGTTTGTTCTATGTTCTTGTAACTAATTTAGTGTATTTTCAAATTCGGCCATTTTATTCTGTAATCCGTTAGGCGAGTAGGCGTCGTTTTCGTTTCATTTAATTTTTTTGTTCCAAAATTTATTTTGACAGCTTTATAATGCTTTAATCATAGGTATGTATTTCATTTTTCTTAATAGTAGTATTTAAACTGTTCTATGTAAATGAATCAAGTGAATACGTACTTAGGTATTTTTTTGATGGTTGGATTATGTTTATATCTGAAGAGATTTTCACAGTAAAGTGAACTGAACGCTGAATAGTTATTTGAAAATTTGAAACTTTAGATTATTGTTTCATTTTCGGCAATTAAATAATCATCGTTTACATTTATATTTCATTTTGCCCCAACCGAGCTCAACGTCATTCTTCAAGGATCGTGACTGTAATTTCATAAGTTTTCGAAAACGCACGTTGTGTGAACTGATTGGTGTTGTTGAAGTCGATGAATAAAAGGAAAAAGATCAGCATTTGATTTACTCCTAGTTTTTAGCCTACGATTATATTGAAAAACCATTATCCGATCGCCATGTTTGGTAGTGCTGTACCGTTATTGTTGAAACAGATTTGTGTGTTAGTGCAATTCTCTCAAGATTTGTAGTTTCGGTAGATTTATTCGGATGTTTTCAAGAAATAGTTGAATTTTTATAGAAATATCGGCGCTGTTTAAATTCAATACATAATAGATAAGTTTATTCAAATCTAAGTTGCGGGTTTTTATTATGATCGCATTATTACAACTTTCAGATGCTTAGATTATTATTCTCTCCGGTAAATGAAATACGTATACGTTTGTGACAAATGGCGAATTGATCAGCTTCAGTAAAACAACTAGTTTTATTTAGATATGAAAAAGATTGAAATTACGAGTAGTGGTTCATCACCAGATTTCAAATTACATCGGTTAGCTCGAAACTTCAGTATTATGATCTAAATAGTGAGTAAGTATTTTGACATTTTCTAATATTGTTTTCGATTATTGTTATGTGTATTTTAATAATCGCTTCAGTGCTGAAGTGTGAGTAGTTACTTTCTATCTTCCGTTTATCTATTCATCAATTTTTAAATGATTCGTTTTTATTTAGGCCTAGGTGTAGAAACGATGAAAGTACGAGTTACGTAAAGATTACTAGTTCGTCGTTGGATTATAAATTATATCGGTTAGCTTGAAAACTTCATTATTACGATCTAAATGGTAAATATTTTGAAATTTTTAATAATTATTTTCTGTTATTCTTTTGTTTAATTTGATAATAATTTCAATGCTGAAGTGTAAGTAGATACTTTTTATCTTCAGTCTTGTCTATTCATTAATTAAAAATAATTCGTTTTTATTTAGATAAAAAAACGATGAAATTACGAGTAACGTAATGAGTAACAGCTCATCCTGTTCATCTTCGTATTACAAATTCCACCGGTCAGCTTGAAAACTTCATTATTACAATCTAAATGGTGAGTATTTTAATATCTTTCAATAATTGTTTTCGGTTATTCTCGTGTTTATTTTAATAATTGTTTCAATGCTGAAGTGTGAGCAGCTACTTTTTATCTGCAGTCTGTCTATTTATTAATTAAAAATAATTCGTTTGTTATTTAGATATGAAAGCGATGAAATTACGAGTAGCGTAATGAGTAGCAGTTCATTGTCAGATTTCAAATTCCAGCAGTTAGCAAGAAAATTTCATTTTACAATCTAAATTGTGAGTAACTGGGTGTTTTAGCTTTTTTAATTGTTTTCGGTTATCGTATTTACTTTAAATTAATTTTTTCAACGTCAGAATTGGGTGGGTGGAACTTGGAGCGAATTGTTCTTTATTTATACCGTTGTTCTTTTATGCTATTTTCGAATTAAAAATTAATTGAAATTTATTTATATGATTCAGGTTCGTGGTTATTTTCCGAAATGTGGAGTTAATGGTCATCTTCAATTGTTTATCTTTTTCCAATGGATTCACTAGAGAAATACGTAAGAAATGTACCTCGTATAAGTGTTATTTTCATTGCGTCTAATTCTGAGTATCTATTCAATCCACCCAGTTATTTATTCATTTCGCCTCGTTATGAATTATGCTATCACGCTGATGTAATGCTTTCAAATAATTGAAGAATCTTTGGCACATTTTATTTCGACAATGAAATGATTGAAATTTAGAAACTGCTATTTAAATATGAAAGATAACGATTTCTATAAACAACCAAATGCTTTCACACGTCTTGCTGATGAAAAACTTGAGAAATTGCTATTATAATATGGAATATGATTGTTATGAACTGAGTAAAGAGTTATTTGAATGCTCGATCATGTTCGCCTACCAAATGATTGAACTATTTACATTTTCGCACTAATTTAAGGGTACCATTTGGTACTTAAATGTTTGATGGCTACATTACTGTTTAGTTGGTGTATTCTTTTAACATTGAAGAATGGTGGAATGTTATAATTTTTATGGTCTGAGCAAAGATAAGATCGAACTGGCATTTTCCCACTGATTTCAGATTAATGATTTGGTATGCGAGTAATTGATAATTTACTTCAGTTTATAGTTCATGTGAATTGTTTTGTAGGTATTTGAAACAATGATAAATTAAATTGAAATGAATATTTCGGACAATTCCTGTTGCCAGATTTGGTTAATTGTGACGTCATGAATGCGAAATGTTTTGTTTACTCGAAATTTAAGTTATATATTTACTTAACTTAAACCTATATCTAATTGAAATATTCCCGCTTTTGCGCTTACGAAGTAATTTTTTGAAACTTGATTTATGCGATGCAATTTTTTTTTTTTCGTAAATCCACGATCTATGTTGAGGGTGCGTTTTTTAAAATAACTGAATAGTTTCGTACACTTACAGTAACATATCACATCAGTTTCGTAATTTCGTCTCCAAGTATCCGTTTACGTGTCTACTTTTTGGTTTTTACATTATAATATTTTCGTGAACAAACATGTACATATTACATCGAATTTGCAGAAGGGTTTTTTGATGAAATTTTGTCGATTTGTGCAAACATTCTGCCTGATCGACATTTTGCGTTTTAATGAAATTTTTAAACCTATCCCTTTATGAAACATTTCGAAATGAATCTAGAGCTTGTCGCAAATTTATCAATTTCCCATTTCTAATTGAATTTTTTAAATGATGTATTATTTTGGGGATGTGTTTTTTTTTACTAGGTATTTTCAAGAAGATATTTAATACTTTCGTTTGGAAGAATCCACAATGCACAACGCGTAAAGAAATAAAAAGATGATTCTTGTATATTGGATTCCATATTCTGACAAGCTGTGTAATTCATTTCTGGCAGATGAGAAAACTTCCTCCTCGATGCAAGTTGTACCTGGTTTGCTGATTTCGAATTTATTCTTGAATAATATTTGCTCGAATGTAATTCATAAGGTTTATGAACGATGTCAATACTCTGTTGCCCCTTAATTACCTTTTTTTTTACCCGTAATGGATAGCAAACGAAAAAATGGAGAATACTAATTTGCTTATAAAATGATGAATACAATTTAATCGAGAAAATTTAGGTAATGTCGATTTGTACAAACAATCTGCCTGCTCGACATGTTACGTTTTTACATTTTTAAACCTATCCTATTATGAAACATTTCGAAGTGTATCGAAAGTTTGGTATCGCAAATTTATCAATTTCTCGTTTTTAATTGAATTTTTTGAAATGATGTATTATTTTGGTGATATGTTTTGTAAAAACTGGATAAAATTAGACCGCAAAATTATTTTTTTGCAAAAAAATGAGCCGTGGTCCCTGAATTATAGGCAGTGGTACGAGCTTTCTCATTAGAAGTATTATTTTGCCATGATACAAACTAATTATATATTTTAAGAAAGTGTCTTATAGTATTGCAATATTTCATTTTCCTCGCCCCTCCACTTGATTATGTCATCAACCCTACCCATATTACCTCAGCCAATATGAGATTCAAAATACTGTATTGAATAATCTTTGCAAAGTATTGAATAATTTTGTTTTATGACATTAATGAGAATAGTGTTGCGAAGTAAGCAACATTTCATGAAATTTTGGATTAAAAATCATTATTTTGATTATATGTGAAATTGAAAAAATTTCTTATTGCTGAAAAAGATTTACATGTCATATTTTGAAGTTTACCTCCTTCGTACCCGCTCTCTCCCCTCTATTATTGTAACCCCCTGAGGTCTAAATTTTATTATTTAATGATTATATTTAAGTTTTTTTTGACCAACTATCTTACCTGACATGTATTATTATTAGTTCTTTTGTATCAATTTTGTTCTCGTCCCCCCTCTCCCTCGTCTCATTTATGTCGCGAATATTTTGGCAGTCACGCGCTTGTTTACAGTTTTGGTTCTTATCTACCAGTTATTTTATTTACATATTTTACACTCACGAATCTTTCATTTTGAATAAGTTTCTGTTTTAATCGGAATAATATTTTAACAGTAACGTAAATATTTCAATTGATATTTTTCATTTTTAATTCTTGAAATTCGTATTTAGTTTTGAAAAAAAAATAAGTAGGCAAAATTATAGTTCAAGTGTTGTTTTGCGGTTGCGTGAACCAGTTTGGTAGTCGTAATCTCGAAGCATACCTTTACTCAAGTGTCACGCCAATGTGGGTATCTGCGTGAACCTGGAAACCTCACCACATTGGTTAGACCCCTAGGTTTTTACGGTACTGACGCGAGGGTCCCCAGCATCTGGCGATACCATGGCCACAAGTCAGGGCCTGTACTAACCAAAGGGTGTAGGATGCAGTTGATTGCTTTCTTTTTAATAATAACCAAACAATCGTGAGAAGCAGGTCAAACAATAGGGAATTTGGCACACAGTGTGAATAGTGTGTCCTAAGGTGTGTGATAAATGAAGCGTGTGTGCTTACTAAGGGAATAGGAAGCCTATCCCGGGTGTTTATAGTCTGTAATTTTTTTTTATTGTGGGGTTAGGGAATTTCAGTGTAAGGCGTGTCATCCGCAGAC
>FIZR01014251.1:10260-29333 GCA_900060175.1 Ferrisia virgata | reverse complement strand
CCAGCATCGTCGGCAAAGAGAGTAGTAATGGTGTCTTCCATCACTGGAAAATCGTGGGTATACAGAATAAAAAGTAAAGGCCCCAAGACACTGCCTTGAGGTACTCCAGCTTCGGCAGTGACCAGTCGAGACTTTGACATACCTATTTGCACAAAAAACGTCCTTTCACATAGGTACGAAGCTAGCAATTTGCAAATGCTAGTTGAAAAAACTTTGAGCAGTTTATGGATTAGTCCTTTAGGCCACACCTTGTCAAAGGCGTTGCTAACATCGAGGAATACAGCTGGCGCGAGATATAGAATGAGCCTGGTAGATTATCAACTTTTAAATTTTGACGAAACTTTCGTCGGATGGATGATTACTTAGTGCACACTTCTACTTATTTCAATGCACTTCATATCTATTCGTACGTGAGCAAGTATTCGACTCCACAACCGCGAATAATTTAAATTCAAATTATTATCATGGTTACTGTTTGTATTGCGCCTATCGACGCCTTAAAATACACTTTCGTACTTCGTCGCGGTCGCCTACAAATACATGTACGTTATACGATGTACACACACAGTCATCACATAATAATGATACATACAGGCGTGCATTTTCCACCAAACCATCTATTTGAATTTAAAATCAAGCTTGCTAATGGCATTTCATTATACATGTATGCAGCAGCCAGTTACGTTCGTCGTTATCTTGTCAACGAAAACCGCTAAACTAATCGTCGCGTCGTAGCGTCAACGTGTAAAAAAATGTCGATGATAGAAAAATTAACATACACGACATGATGTACAACAATGAAATGTTAATTACCTGTACATACCTACATTACACAAGTTTGAAAAAGTTGCATCATTTTTTTTTTTTTTTTCATTCTTTTAAATCGCCGCATTTATACCTAATCATATTCTCTCATTTCGATGTCCGTACGATGCTTTTTATTTCTAAATGTAATATATTTCGCTATCGTCCGACTTCAACAAATTTATCAAATTAGTACGAATTGAAGACGCGTCGAACGTGTTAATTGATTCATCAAAGGGACGCCTATCTTCTGTCGCTAATAAATCAAATAAAGTTTTGTCGAATGTATCATCGTTTTTTTACCATTTCGAAAATTCCTAAATTACGAGGGCGACGAGTAAGATAACAAAACGGATATCGTACCTGATAACGGCTGCATTATCGCTACGATATCTGTCATTCGAAAGCTGCGTGAAGTACGTTAAATTTCCCACGCAGCGATTTTGCGTTTATTATTATTTTTGGTATTTCCCGAACGATAAGAATAGTTGTATTTATCAGTCGCCGGTGACGATGATAAATATTTACTTACGTACGTACATACAAATCAGTACATTTTTTCAATAACATTAAAGAGTATGTTTCCTTTTTAATCATTTAAAATAACAGCATGAAAATTAAGACAATACGAGATATAAAAAGTACAAAAAAAAAAAAAAAAAGAGAAAAGAAACACAATCATCTTCGATGCAATTGCAGCGCATCAAGAAACAAAAAAGCATTAATAGCGTCGATACACCACACGAGTACATAGATATAATAAATATATCTACAAAAAAAGTAAATATATACTAACGCAGGTGCTTTTAGGACATTACACACACACACACACAAAACAAATACAAATACATACTCGAAACAAAAAAATGAAATAAAAAAAAAAGAAGGCAAAAATAAATGAAAACACGTGACTTAATTATGTATAAATGTTTTTACGTTAACGCCACAATTTGGGCGTTTGGTTTTTTTGTGTGTGTTTCTTATTCTTCTTACATATGGTATAAAAATTGGTAACTAAATCAAAATACAAAAAACTTCGGGAGGAATAATATAAGGCCAATAAAACTACTACCAGTGAAAGCTACAAATATCTATTCTACATTTAGTAGCGATATTATATCGATCACTAAAAGGTTATCAGATTCGAAGGATTGATTTCTTCTCGTTTACCTTCTGCAACGTTGTACAGAGTACGATACCATTTCAAAGCGGCTGAGTCATTTAGGGCTCGAAATTTATACAGTTTTGCTAAAAAAAAAATAATAATAATACTTTTACTGATACTATAACGAGCATTTTTGTACGTAATCAGGATGAAAATACTTACAACGTTGAGTATCTTTAAAGAAAAATACGTCCGGATTATCACCCAATGTGACGATAGAACCTTCGACCGACCATATTTTACACGGCTCTTTCTTGAAATCATTACGACTAACGCTAAAATCATCGTACACATGTTATCGTACAGAGTTCGATTTCATCCATTAAACGTTTTCGAGAGTAAAACAAATACTTACCCTTTGAAACATTTCGGCGAATAAAATACCAACGACGAAGATGATACTTGTACCCAATATCGATGCCAAGACGATACGGTAGGATGACAACCGTGTCTAAATACTATTTTCTTTTTTAAACAACCTTCCAGTAGAACAGTTTCACTCGTTTCGTCATTTCTCACAGATAAAGATCTACGAAAATATTTTCAACATCAACGATAAACACGTCGATAGGGAAAATAATTTTAACAACGCGATTATACCGAAATACTAACTTGATAATACTAATTCTAGATTGTAAATTATGAGATCCGCTATCCTCTATTACAGAATCATCCAATAAGTGACGAGAATGAGATTCGCAAACAGGATTAGTCTTTAAAATGCTACAAAACGTGAAAAATTACAACGCATTAATGGTCAACGTTAGCGAAATGAGTAATCGTATTTTTATCGACTCGACTCGCAATTTATGATAAAATAAGACAAACGTCTGCGGAGAGCACCAACAGGTCTGAATTTCTTGTTTCCATCGAGTTTACGTACCGTACGAGTACCAGCGAGTACAGGTATTATATTTTATTAGGTATTATCAGAAAAATCACGATTTTTCAGAATACTTAATAATAATACAACCACAATTTACATAATTTTGAAATTGGAAAAGAAATGGGATTTCAAATTTCAACTTTAAGTAATCCTACATAGTCGAGTGAATCGTTACTTCGTTAGAATAAATGAACCGATGAAACTTTTCCTAACCAAATGGGGATGGGGGGGGGGGAGGAGATACGAGAGCTACGAATTCAAAAAATAAGAAATCCGACATAAAACAACTTTTTCGGAGCTATGAGGGGGTGCAATTAGGCTGAAAATTAGAAACTCCGAAAATGCACATCCAGGACCTCTACTAAATCTACATACCAAATTTCAACTGCCTGGCTCAACTTGGAGGGGAATTATGTGAGGAATAAGCTCAAAAAATAAGAAAAACCGACAAAAACAACTTTTTTGGAGTTGTGAAGGGGTGCAGTGAGGCTGAAAAGTAGAAACCCCAAAAAATGCACACACACTTAGTACCTCTACTAAATCTGCACACCAAATTTCAACTTCCTGGCTCAACTTGGAGGGGAGTTATGTGAAGAAAAAACTCAAAAAATAAGAAAAATCGACCAAAAACCTGCATTTTTAGGGTTGTGAGGGGATCCAAGAAGGCTAAAAAGTCACATATCTATGGCTCTTACTACGCCCACATTCCAAATTGCAGCTTTCTAGCTCCATTTGGAGCGGAGATAGGGGAGGAATAGCCCTCTTTCCCGAGTCAAAAAGGTGAAATACCCTCATATCCCCCCCCCCCCCTAATTGACCTAGGTAGAAACGTATGTATTACTGTAAACATTTTTGGCGTACAAAAGCTGACGAATACGGAGAAACAGTCAAGGCTAAAACATATTTCTACAGAATACGAAAATTTGTCTTACGTGTCATGAAAGTCGTGAAAAAGCCACACATGCGGACACAAAGGTACGAGGTCAGAAAAAAATTGTCAATTTTTTCCAAAATTTCCCACTAAAATTAGGTATTAGCAATATACTTTGGTGAACCTCGATGTTGATATTTCTAAAAATTGTTATACCATTTTGAAATTCACTGTGAGCATAAACAATTCAAGATTACAAAATTTTCATTTTATTACTTGAGAAAAAATTTTAAGAGGTCTTTATTAAAATATACCACATGGTCAGTTCAGTATTGATTTATTTGACTAACGACAGCTGTAATTGGTTCCGAATAAGTTAGGATTATACAATAAGACCATCCAAGTTTCACGCAATTCATTCATCAACCTTTACAAAATTGACACCAGTACTAAAATTGTAGTGTTCCGATACTTTTCCTACTCTGGTTTTCGAATCAATATTCGAATTTTTTAATTACTTTATATAAAAACTTGTGCATAGAATAAGTCTTGGAGGTTTGCTCCAATAATGCAACCTTTTCGGAGGTTACTTCCAAGAGTGCGACCTAAGCAGGGACCAAATATAATATTTCGTCTCAACTATCCAACTATTATATGATTTTTCGTAAGTTTTTCAATTGCATGATAATTACCATGGAATTTCCAATCGTTTTGTAAGAATTTTAAAAGATTATACAACTGTTGCATTGCACAATGATCAAAATTTATATATTCAACAGAAGTATGTTTAGCTTCGATTATTCTTGTACTGTATTCGCTAGCTTCTGTAAATCGAAATTTTTTACAAAGTACATAAGTAACGATTCACTTGACTAGATTGTAGGATTACTTGACTTGAAATTTGGAATCTCATTTCTCTTCCATTTAACTACTTACGTAAATTGTGGTTTTATTAATCGATAAAATTACGATTTTTCTGAATAATAAATCCTAAATTCCTAATAAAATGTAATATTTGTACCCGAACTCGATGGCAGCAAGAAATTTGAAGTGTGCGCGCATGCGTATAACGCAGACCTCTCGATGCTGTCCACAGACGTCTGTAAATTAAGAATACAACTTACTTCGTGCCAAGACTGTAACATTTACGATGTCCAACATTTTTGGCCGGATTAGGCAACTTGTACGGTAATTTAGCAGGCGATAGGTTTAAATTGGCTACAGTATCGGTGACCATGGAACACGGGAAAGATCTCTTCGAATTGGCAGCAGCGACGCAATATTGCTGCTGATTAGAAGACGGCGGTTCTAACTTTAACGATAGTTTGTATTGATCGTCTTCGATGAATTTCTGCAATTCTTCGATATAATTTATGGAATTCAGGTACTTTTGTACGTTTTCCAAAGGAACTAAATGGTTGTATTGGGACTGCTGCAGATGCGAGATGACCCTAAGTATGTTGTTCATTTTGTATCGTCTTTGTTCGGTTTCCAGACCGCCGGTATGCGGATGCGCCATGTTAACGTATACGATATCGGTAAGGAACATGCCCAGGTAAGGTATACAAGGCAGTTTTAGACTTTCGACGTGTTCTCGTAATTTTTTCCAATTTTCTTCGTCCGAAAATACGGCGCTGAGTTTTTCAAACATTTGTTTGTCTTTCTTCGACACGCAATTCCAACTTTTGCTTAATCTGTGTAACGGGCAAAGGGGAGAAAAAAAAAACATAAAAATATCGATATAAATGTATTAATGACGTAATGACGTAAGCGTGTGTAGAGTATGTCTACCGTTCACCTAGTTCAAAGTACCTACGTAGGCGTATACAATACGTCGGTATGCACATGGTATGCTAATATCAAGTAGTATGTATTCGAGTAATTACGTCGATAACAGAAATCACTTACCTATAAATAGGCGCGCTTCTTAAAGCAGATATAATCGCAAATAACGAATGAAAGTTATTCAGCTCGTAAAGTTTTTTACAAATACGTATGTAATGCGAAAGTATTTCGGCTCTGCTTTTACAATTGGCACCTTTCAGCACTTCCTGTACGGACCAAAAAGTAACCTGCGTACAAAAAATAAAACAACAGTTAATTAGCATAAGAATTCCAAACTTGCTCGAACATTGTATAAGTCATTATGGAATTTCAATACACCTCATTTGGAATGAACAACAAGCGAACGATTTTCCTATTTTATTATTATTATTTTTTTTTTTTTTTACGTAATCGTCGTAAAACGAATTCATTTAAAATGTACCTATTCGCACACGTCTACTTTTATAGTATTTTTTACAGCTATTCTTCCACGATCCTTTTAAAAATTATCGCCCATTATGCGTACTTTCAAATATGAAAAACAAATCCCCCTCGAAAATGTTTTCTACGCGATATAGGTAGCTGCCTGCCAGAAATTTACGATCCAAATTATTGGAAGAGAAAAAAAAAAACAAGAACAAGCGAGCCAGCAATAACATTTCATTAATTCAAATCAATCAACCGAGTAATCTAATTACATGTTATCGCGAGATACTCGTCTCGTACTCGTAATACACGATAAATGTACTGTGTATCCAACTTGTACAGTACATGAATATTAGTGAGACTCGTACGATGGAATTGAATTCCAAGGTCGTGTTGGTTTCGACCAACGCTGCTATTTGAGCACGATTGTAGGCAGGTACCTACTTGAAATATCTATGCGTTGTACGAGTACATTTGAATGCGAGTATCGAGTCAATAACGAGTAGAAATTCGTCGAGAATGTGCAGCAAAAAAGTCCCACTATTTTACCCAAAATTCGTAGTACGAGACGTATGCAGCCGGTTTAAAAGTTTCAAGAATGAGGATGGATTCTTCGTTGAAAAATTACACGTAGATTTGCACGTGGTCTTGACAAAAGCTCCTCAAAATCAAATTCAATTTGTGCATCGGGCAGGCAACCTCTCTACTGCGAATCAGCTGACTTTTGTTTAATTTAACAAGGACAAATACTCGAGTTTTACTATTTTCGGTTCCTCTTTTGTCGATATCCGCTGTATTCAAAAAATTAGAAAATATTTGTAAACCGATCGAGTGTGTAGAGGCGCAAAAATGAACTTCCGTACGAATTTGATTAAAGGAGGGTCTACACTCCACACTCGACTGGTCAAGTGGACAATTCTTCTCGAGGTCAAATTTCCTCACTCGGTATATCTATCGAGCCACCACACGCTCATTACCCTATCGTCGGAGCTGACCAAGGAGACGACGACGTACATAGGTAATATGTGAGAATATAGAGTAAGGAAAAATTCAGCTCGCGCCATTTTATATGTAAATTTATTCGCATTTGCGAGCTCGTATTTTCTTTCTTTTAGGTTGGTGCTCCGAAAAATGCACATAAAATTTCCACATTATCAAGGTTAAAAATAATGATGATTTATTAAACGAAACGAACATGCCAAACAGGACGCGTAGAATTCTGCGAACCGGACGAACATTATCGCGATGAGAATATAGAAAGACAGAAACAGAAACGCGACGAGGAAAAAAAAATAAACGCTCTAATTTTATTCTCGTATTCGCCCACGTTATTGGAATAAGTTCGAACATTGTTATGAAGAATAAAAAAAATAAAAATAACAAGAAAACTTGTAGTAGGTACAATTTGCAAGTTATGCGGATTTATGTTTACATTTATGAACGTGTACTTTCGGTGTACAATGCACGATTTCTTTTGATCTAGCGTAACGCTAATACGTCTTATCGACTGGAAATAAATACGAACCAGCCGGTAACAATGGCTTATTGGCTTACCTGATTAAAGCGTCTGGTAAATGCGACTATATTCGGAGTGACTTCGAGTTTATTGCGTTTATTCCACGAACACGACATAAATTCTTCGGGCGTTATTTTAGCGAATACAGGCAAATCCATTAGAGTTAACTGAGTAGCGCAATCTTCGGCCGATATCTGCCAAATATCACTGTCATCACTGCTGATGCTGTTCAGCGAACAGCTACTCGGAAGACTGTGAGATTTACGCTGACGATTTCGCAACGTTCCTCCGGTGCATTGTCTGCGGGCAGATTTTTTTCTTATTTTAGGACGACGCAAACACGAGAAAAATAAGCCCATTATTTTTCAGCAAATAACTGAGTATTCGACGCGACGATACGATGATCACGAAGGTACTGAAATTACTTTTTGCAAATAGATTGATCGGGTGTGGAATATTATCAATTTTAGATAATCGTACATATCGCGTCATTCGACGAATACTCTCAATCGAATTCACTGCTGTTACGTTTACGATAGGAAGTAATTGAAAAAAAAAAAAAATTATCAGAAGTACGATGTCGTAATACACGAACTATTTAGGTACAAGTGCGTGACGTATAAGGACGAGCCGGTAAATTATTCGCGTATACCTCAAAATAGTTTCAGATGATTTTCTGCGATGCCTGTTACATCCGCTGGAATCTGGTGTGTCTTCTTTGATCGAATCTTGTAACAGAGGAGCATCGCATGAAATTCCGTGAGATGATATTTCTAACGATGTGGTTTCGTCAATATCTTCCTTTTTATTTTTCTACATAAACAATAATACTTGTTAGTAAGAAGTTATCTTTCCAATAACTAGAATTTTATATGCGAAGTAAATCGTATGAAAAAAAAAAAACTAACCTTTTCGACATATTCCGGATAAACAACGGTGTCAGCTTCACCTTTCGGTATTTCAGTATATTTGGTTTTCGCCATATAGTTACTTCGTTTTTTAAAATCTAGTTTCATAATTACTCGATTAATCAAAAAATAAACATAAACAAAGAAATTTATACATTCAACTGAGGTAAACGATCAAGATGAATGTGTTTAAAAAAATTAATCCGATAAATTTCAACTCAACTAGACGACTTTTACTCGTTATAGTGTTTCTATTAAACTAACGAAGACGTACATCTTCCACTTAACTAATGCATCGCAATGATTCAATTTTTTTTTTTTTTTAATGAAATGGCAATCGGTCAACACGCGTAGTATTTGTGTACATAATCGAATACCCTATGGTGTCGGAAGTTCACACAGATAAGCAGATATCTAAGGTTGTAGACTTATAAAAGCGTAACAATGATAACATTTTACGGAGAGTATTATTCATCAGAATTCCACTAACCGTCGCCTTCGTGTTTTTATCTTCATACTGCGCGATAATTATTATGAACTTTATAACACGGCGTAAACGTATAGACATTAAATAATATCACATTTTGCGGGATGAAATTCATATCTATGCTCATAGAATTTAAAACTGAACAAATGATTGCAAGATACTACTCACTTTACTCGGATCATGGAAAATTCAGTCTTCATATAATTCTCTTGATTTTGCTTGAGGGTCAAAATAAAATTCGAATACAGTGCGAAATTATTGTAGACGATGTAGAACAAATGAACATTTTTGCTTCATTTTTCCGTTTGTCAGTAAGACAAGGTTCACCCAAACGATCTTGTAACTTACAACAAAAACAGATGTCTGACTTGATCACAGGATACTGATGAGTTTGACGAGAATGAAATTTGCGAGATTTTATCACGATCACGATCGTAAGAGAAAATTAATAAATGAATTTTGACGCCTCAAATAAACCGTACAGCAAATTTAGAACATTAGAAGTAAACAATTTACCGTAGATAATAACTAATCAATTATCAATTATTAATAATTTTAAAATCATAATCAAAACGCGCTCCGCTTCAGTCGTCATGGGTGGGTTTGGTTTGTTTGATATCGTTCAACAAGCGGTTCACTCACAGCAGAAATAGAATGTAGGTATTTTATGAATATGGTTTCAAATTTTGAATTAAAATCTGCTCGACTAATTAAAATTTATAAACAATTAATAGCATTCGAAACGTTTGTAAGCGATTGATTAATTAATTTTGTCCGGTTTCGCCAATAATTTTCCCACCACAAAATTTTTCAAGCAGAACTGCGCTCTTCAATGAGAACGATTTGGCGCGTTTTTAAAAAATGTCAATTAATTTTTCTCTGTGGCTAAATGAGAGAATATTGGAAGATGTATTGTTTCATTGTTTTTTTTTAAATTATTATGATCTTTATTTAAAAGTTAGATTCTAGTAAATCGAAATAGAGTCAAATTTTATGTAAAAAAATTATGGCCCAATGATTAAAAATAAATTCGAGTACTAAAAAATATTAAAATTAATTTCATGATAAGGGAGAATTAGATAGCGCTTCTTACAAAAAAATAAGTAACTAAAATATAATTTCCCTACCTTAGTACAATTGTACCTTGGTTTTATCAGTTTTCGTTTGTTTTCGTATTATTTTGATTGATGTCTTTGTTGAAATAGCGCCCATTGCGTCAGTTTAGTAAATGCACGCTTTTCGAATTACTTTAATTAACAAGTTATGTTAGAGAAGAGTTATTCGTTTGTGAATTAACATTCCTTACAACGTAAATACTGGTTATAATAGTTCTTTAAACAATTTTCCGATGTGTTTCCGTTGCTTAGACAAGTAGAAAGTTGACAGTTTTGACGGGTGATTGAACAGAAAGAGATCTGTAGTTGCCAACATTCACAATGCCGGCTACAGTACCTGAAGAAGATGCAGAAGAGGTTTCTGTAAGTAAATCGTATTTAATGTTATTTCCACCGTGGTTAAATGCGATGAGACTGAGTTATAACTGTTTATTAATTTTCGCTTCTAGAACACTTCGGAGTCGGAAGAAAATGCTCCATCTCCTGACGAAGTGAAAGAAGAGAAGCCTCAAAAGTCGGTTGAATTTGATGCTAAAATCGTAAGTATGCCGATTATTACTTATGCCATGAATTTTCTATGCATTTTCTTATGTGTTGCGATTTGTTTTCTACTTTGCAGAAACATGACCGCAGTAAAAGATTTGATTATTTATTGAAACAAACGGAAATATTTACTCATTTCATGACGAATCCATCCAAAACTAGTACTGCTTCTAGTCCACCTAAGCAAAAAGGAAGACCTAGAAAAGATGCCGGTTCGAGTAGTTCTAACGATCCTGGAGAGTATGTAATTTTATGTTTTTCAATTCGCATTATTTCGCTTCTCTACTCGATTTAATTCTATATCTGTTCACATTTCTTGTTTAAGCAGTCATCGGCACCGTAAAACTGAGCAAGAAGAAGACGAAGAATTGTTGGCAGAAACGAACAAAAGCCAGAAAGCAGTTACACAATTCGATTCAAGCCCGTTTTACATTAAAAACGGAGAAATGAGAGACTATCAGGTTCGAGGTCTGAATTGGATGATTTCTTTGTATGAGAACGGTATTAATGGTATTTTAGCCGATGAAATGGGTCTAGGTAAAACCCTTCAAACGATTTCGTTATTGGGGTGAGTTTAATTATTTTTGCAGTCGTGTGTTCGTTCTTGTTTATATTAAATAAATTTATCGTATACCATTCATGCGCAGCTATCTGAAACATTACCGAAGTATTAACGGTCCTCACATGGTTATTGCTCCGAAATCAACGTTGAAAAACTGGGTTAACGAGTTTCAAAAGTGGTGTCCGAGTTTAGTGGCGGTTTGTTTAATCGGTGATCAAGAAACGAGAGTAAGATATATCCCTTATTTTTAAGTTCGTTTTTCTCGTAACTGATGTTTTTCTAAAATATTTATTCGATGTTGCAGAATGCTTTAGTCCGAGACGTTTTACTACCCGGTAAATGGGACGTATGTATTACATCTTACGAGATGGTAATCAAGGAAAAATCCGTTTTCAAGAAATTCAACTGGAGATATATGGTAATCGACGAAGCGCATCGTATTAAAAACGAAAAATCCAAATTATCTGAAATCGTTCGAGAATTTCGTACAGCCAATCGTCTGTTATTGACTGGTACACCTTTGCAAAACAATCTTCACGAGTTATGGGCCTTGCTGAATTTCTTACTGCCCGATGTGTTTAATTCGTCTGAGGTAAGTTGCGCATAATTTAAAATGAAAGAACAAAGTTCTATGTGTAGCGTAATGGATATTTTTTTGTGTTATTGTTTTCATGTATTGTTAATTTGCAGGATTTTGACGAATGGTTCAATACCAACGACTTCGTTGATAATTCGCTAGTTGAACGTTTACACGCAGTAAGCTGCCCTTCTTGGGGTTTCATTTTATTTAACGCTGTCTTACATAGCTGTTATGATCGTCTATTTTTTAAATTCTAGGTTCTCAGACCATTTTTGTTACGACGTTTAAAATCCGAAGTCGAAAAAAAATTGAAACCGAAGAAGGAAGTTAAAGTGTACGTGGGTTTGAGTAAGATGCAAAGGGAGTGGTATACCAAAGTCCTCATGAAAGACATCGATATTGTTAACGGCGCTGGTCGAGTTGAAAAAATGCGATTGCAAAATATTTTAATGCAGCTGCGTAAATGTACTAACCATCCTTATTTGTTTGACGGTGCCGAACCCGGTCCTCCTTACACCACTGATGAACATTTAGTACGTCTATCACCATTACATCCTATCGAAACTATTACAATATCTAATACTGATTAAATTTTACTATATCAGGTTTACAATTGCGGTAAAATGGTGATCTTGGATAAACTGCTACCTCGGTTGAAGGAACAAGGTTCCAGAGTCCTCTTGTTCAGTCAAATGACGCGTATGTTGGATATCCTGGAAGATTACTTTTTCTGGAGAGGCTATAAGGTAATTTATCTACTCTGGATATTCGAAATTCATTCCAGTATTAGTTGAATAATTTTATTGATATTGTACCTTTTGTGAAACAGTACTGCAGATTAGACGGAGGAACCTCACACGACGATCGACAGAGGCAAATCGATGAGTATAATGCTCCGAACAGTGAAAAATTCATTTTTATTTTGTCTACGAGAGCCGGTGGTTTGGGTATCAATTTAGCTACTGCCGATGTAGTTGTAATCTACGATTCGGATTGGAACCCTCAAATGGACTTACAAGCTATGGTATTTCAACATTTCAAAACATTTGGATACATATTGGTTGATCGCAAGCGTTGGTACGTTTTTTCATTTATTTTTTATTTTTTCATAGGATCGAGCCCATCGTATTGGTCAAAAGAAGCAAGTTCGAGTATTTAGATTGATTACCGAGAACACTGTCGAGGAAAAAATTGTTGAAAGGGCAGAAATCAAGTTGAGATTGGATAAGTTGGTTATTCAGCAAGGTAAGTAAATGAATCCGGTCGAATGAAAATACAGTTCAAAGAAAATTTCTAGATCTACAAATTTCATTCGATGTTTTATTTTCAGGACGATTGGTTGATAATAAGAATGCTCTAAATAAGGACGACATGTTGAATATTATCAGACACGGAGCTAATCACGTATTCGCATCGAAGGATTCGGAAATTACCGATGAGGATATTGATGCGATTTTGCAAAAAGGAGAACAAAAGGTAATGAATTTGTTAATCAATACGTAGGAAAGAAATTTGATGTATGCGATTAATGTTGCTTTTGTTGACCCGTTTTCTTAAAAAATAAAATGTTTTTTCCTGTTTTTAGACCGAAGAAATGAAAAAACAGATGGAGAGTATGGGGGAATCGTCCCTAAGAAACTTCACTATGGATGCTCCAACAGCTTCGGTGTATAAATTCGAAGGCGAAGATTACAGGTACGTTTATTCTATTGGTGAGCGCTTACCACTAGTTCTTATTTGCGTTTTTTTTTTATTGAATTATTCGCATATTGTTTCATCTCAGAGAGAAACAAAAGGTATTACCTGTTGGACACTGGATCGAACCTCCAAAACGAGAAAGAAAAGCCAATTACGCGGTAGATGCCTATTTCCGCGAAGCTTTAAGAACATCCGAACCCAAAGCTCCCAAGGTAAATCGCTAATATTGAATAATTTCTTCGTCAAGAATAATTACCACTAAATTTCGGAAGTGACTTTTAATATATTGAATTTTATTCATTTTTCGTAGGCTCCTAGACCTCCGAAGCAACCGATCATTCAAGATTTTCAATTTTTTCCACCTCGTTTGTTCGAGTTACTCGATCAAGAGATTTATTATTTCCGTAAAACTATCGGATACAAAGTGCGTATTTCGTTACACTTTCTTCAATGTTGTATTTTTTTTTTTTTTTTTTCATAAAATTTATTGGTTTATATACGTGCAGGTTCCTAAAAATCCAGAGTTGGGGTCAGACGCGAACCGTGCCCAAAAAGAAGAACAACGCAAGATCGACGAAGCTGAGCCATTGACCGAAGATGAAATCGTCGAAAAAGAGGAACTCCTTACTCAGGTAACCTACCTACAATTCTACTACTTCGACATTGTAAAATGATCAATTTTATAGTACAGAAAAAAATATACTAATGACCAATTGCAATAATTGTTTGTCTTGTAGGGTTTCAATTGGACGAAACGCGACTTTAATCAATTTATCAAGGCGAATGAAAAATACGGTCGAGATGATATAGATAGTATTTGTAAAGAAGTGGAAGGTAAAAGTTCACACGAAAGAAAATATTATTTCTATTTCTTAAATTGCGTGCAACTTGAAATTCGATCAATTTTCTTTCCTCGCAATACGTAGGTAAAACTCCGGAAGAAGTTCGCGAGTACAGCGGTGTGTTTTGGGAACGCTGCCAAGAGCTGCAAGACATCGACAGAATTCTCTCGCAGATAGATCGAGGAGAAGCGAAAATTCAAAGAAGAGTTGATATCAAACATGCTCTCGACGCTAAGGTATACCTATCTGTCATTTTGTTGGCGGTTACTTCATCGTAAATTACCGAGAGTTTTCAAAAGTGATATTCGTGTAATGTGTCGATGTTTGTATAATTATTACAGATAAGTCGCTATAGAGCTCCGTTCCATCAGTTGAGAATCGTATATGGTAATAATAAAGGCAAAAATTACACCGAAGAAGAAGATCGTTTCTTGGTGTGCATGTTGCACAAGCTCGGTTTCGATAAGGAAAACGTTTACGAAGAATTAAAATCAGCTGTTCGGTGAGTTTTTTCTTTCCTTTTTTTGAGCGAGCGTTGTTACGCGCATATCTTGAGAATTGACGATTTATTGTTTATTTTATGTATTATTCAGCTGCGCTCCACAATTTCGCTTTGACTGGTTCATCAAAAGTAGAACAGCGTTAGAATTACAAAGAAGATGTAATACGTTGATAACGTTAATCGAAAGAGAAAATCAAGAACTGGAAGAAAAGGAAAAAGCTGAGAAAAAGAAACATCCACCCGCTGGTAAAAGGAAAGTCGAGAATAATACTACAAAGACAACGAAAAAAAGGAAAAGATAAATTCACTATCAGTATATCGGGTAGACCGAAATTTTTAAATATATTTTTTGTAATACATGAACATGTATTTTTTTTTTTTTTTTTTAATATTATTTTTATGATTTGTTTATTTCGATTATGTCACGTGTTTATTGTATAGCATTGTTTGGATTTTTTGAGGTTATATTATTGGATTCCTTTAAATTCTTGTGTTCAGTTTGTGAAACTTTAGGCAAGTATAAACAACTATTACTCGAGAGTATATTATTATCAATATGATTGTTGAAAATCTTGAATTTTTTAATGCAGTAATTCACTTTTAAACCATTTGTTTTATTTTTGTATGTGTACGTTAGTGTCCCAACATTTCTTATTCATATATTGAGTAATTAATCTAATTTTAAAATTGAAAATACAATCGATTTCTTTTTTTGGAATGTAGCTTACGTGCATATTTACTTTCTTACAATTATTTTCGAAATACATGAAAGATTTTGATTCTTCAAACAGAACACGAAAGCTGAATAAGAGCCAGATGGTCCCTTTGTTTGGTTAATGATAGCGCACGTTTAAGTTGGGTTTATGACAGTGCAGGTGCAGTCCTGTCGTGTTCCCCTTACAATGAAGGAAACCTGTTTATCAGCAACACATCACCTGGTTTGTTTATTTTGGTGCAGCATTGCTCCTGATAAAAAAATTTTGAAGAAGTACATTTCCGCGCAAGCAACGCCATTTTTATTATTGCTTATGGTTACAGTTGCGTATTGTTTTCAACAAGATTTCACTGCGTTTTACATACGAACCAATAGTTCACTTCTAAAAAAGCAGTTTTTCGCATATTTTGAGTGTTTTCCACAATTTTCAGTAAATTGCACGAGGCCATTTCAGAAGGATCAGCGCAAGGTGAGGAACACTTATTGGTCCTTATTAGTCTCTATTCTGCTGTTTATTAGTCTTTATTTGTCTGTATTGGTCTTCATAAGCCTTTATTTTCGTCTTTACAAATCTTCAGTTCTTCAATATTCTTTATTGTTCTCTATAGGTTTTTATTGATCTTTATTATGTTCTTTATAAGTCTTTATTTGTCTTTAATGGCTTTTATTTTCATCTTTATTGGTCTTTATTTGTCTTTATTTTTGCCCTTATTAGTTTTAATTTATCTTTATAGTGCTTATATAAGGCTTTGTTAGCATTAATTTTTGTCTTCGTGAACCATTATTTTAGTCTTTATGGGTCATTTTTGTCCTAGAAGGTCATTAATGGTCTTTATTGGTCTTCGTAGGTCATTATTTCTCTTCACAGGCCATTTTTGGTGTTAATTTGCTTTTATTTGTTTTTATTGCTTTTTATAGGTAATTTTTGAACTTTTTTATATCTCCGTGATGGCAGGAATTCGAATGGTAAGACCTTTAAGGCACTAAGTAGTGAGCCCATTTACTCCATTAATTGTTCAAGTCTCTTTTGCAACTTTGTTATGATGTAATTTGTCCTTCTTTTACTATTATGCTATCTTTAAGCTACCTCTCTGTTAGAAAACTATTGTCAGACTCGAGCTGTAATGAGATTTTATAATAAACTCTCCTCACCCATTGGACTAATGAAACCCCCCTCTTCCAAGGGGGGGGGGGTACATGGTACAGTACTTGGTTTAGCTACTCAGAACAGGTTTTTTCTTATGTCTATGCTACCTTTTATGAGACTTCAGAACCCTTCACAAGTTCTAAGAACCCTTTAAGAGGCTGCACAACCTTTAAAGAGCGGTCACAACCCTTCAAGAGCTTTAAAACAACTTCAAGAACATTTAGTACTCTTCAAGAGCCTTCAAGAGCGTTCCACAGCTTTTGAAACCCTTCATGACTCTTAATGAGGTGAGCTTCAAAAGCCTTCCTGTGACTTCAAAAGCCTTCATAACTCTTCAGGAAACCTTCAAAAATCTTCAATAACTTTCAGAACCCTTCAAGAGCCTTCACAACTCTTCAAAAGCCTTCAACGCCCACTCTTCGTACCCCTTCAGAGACTTTTTTATGATTTCACGACATAACATGTGTATTTTTTCATCTACTAATTTTTCGTCATGGTAAATAAAAATTATTTTGCACTAAAGTTAATCCATGCATTTTACTGAGCGAAAATGTATGAGAAATGTACATTAAAGACCGCGATACTTTTCAAATTGTTATTCAATGAGTAGCGCATTACTTAACGTGGTTGAAACTTTTTTTGCTTGAAATGTTTATGATAGGAATTTCTCTCCTCGGTGAACGAATTAGCTGGATACTTTTGTTTCTTTCTTTGTCGATAAAATGTACCATTCTGTGTACGTGTTTCCAATAAATAAACTCGCTTTGCTTGCGAGGGCAATTTTTTCATACTAGAAAGGTTTTATTTTTCGAAATTAAGTGTATTTGTACCATAAAAGTATTATCATATAATAGGTAATGTTTGCCATTTAAGAATAGCTACATCGATATTTTTTACTTTTGTGTTTGCCATTCCGAAGCGATGCTTTGAAAAATTATATAAAAATATCTGCTCAATGCGCAGAAATTTATGAAAACACTAATTCGAACTTGGACTTGACTAAATCTTCGTCAAAGTATTCTTTAAGTAAATATGATGTCGACAGAATAGGTATTACGTATTCGTACCGATAAAACTGCGACAGTCAGAAGGGAATGCATTATGCAAGGTACCTACGTATTGTTTTACATGTGACGAGTCACTATCGAGAACATCTTTGTTAATTTATTTGACGTATTTACTTTTACTTACCACAGTGTGAGAATATTTGTATGCTCTTTTGTTAAGATATGTCTCGGGTATAAGATGTGAAAAGCTTATAAGCATGTAAGTAGTAACGATGATGATGAATACACATTGCCAGCTATAGATTCATTATGTTAAGCATACTTAGGTACATTGATCATTGAGCCATGTATTAAGTTGAATTTTGAGTGCTCCATTGAGAAAGAGGTGATACCTTAACCTATCTCCGTTATTATAACATTCTTGAACTGCAATGTATATCATTTTGCATTATTATTATTATTATGTTGTCGTTATTGTTGCTGTTATGACTTTCTGAACGATGCGTGTATTTAGCAGATATCTCGTACATTTCTTGTAGGTACATCCCACATGATACACAATGTAATGACTTGATTATACCTATACATAATTACACAATGTGTCTATTTACTTCTCCCGTGGGGTTTTTATTTCCGAATTGTAAGGAAGTTTTGTGATTTTAATTTATCATCCCAAAGATGCTTCATTTTTTTTTTTCGCATTGATGACTTACAGTAGTTTATGAAGTTGGATCGGTGATCCCACGAGATTAAAAAGGCGGAATACTGAGCGACAGACCCTTTAGCAATTATAAAAACTTTGTAAATTGCTAAATTAAACATACTTTTGATGACGGTGCAGTATATCTCTTTGGTACTGATGGGGCGAACTTGTGTTGTATTTTTTAAAAAATAATTTTGTACACGACACGACGTCACCGCTTTTAACGCGATTTTGATAGATACACTTTTTAATATATGAAGGGTTCCTTAAAAAAAATCGAGTAAGTCCATTTTTTAAAATTCAAAGTAAATGCGTTTTTGAATTTGAAAAATATATTATCTCGATAAAGACCCAAATTTGAAAAATGTCACGATTGGAAATAGGTAATGAGAGAGTTGAGCTTTTACTAGTGCGGTGAGGGGAAAGAAAATGGCTCCTTACGTGTAGAAAATCAAGCCAAATGTGAAACCTGGCCAAGTGACACCCTACGCTCCCCTTATAGTAGCGTGTGAAGAAAATATACTCAAGTCATTTTTTGTTTTTTTTTTCTCTGCGTCTCAGTGAATTTACAGACTACCACACTAAAAAATCAAATACATCATCAGAGGCAGTTTTAATATTTTGCCGCTCGAGGCCCAAAAATTTTGCCGCCCAAATTTTTTTTGTCGATCGCTCCCCCCCCCCTATCATGACCCATTCATCCAAATTTTCACCACATGAGCATAAAATGAAAAATGCCAAATGGAATGTTTTATTTTTGGTGCAAATATCA
>FIZR01014251.1:0-10160 GCA_900060175.1 Ferrisia virgata | reverse complement strand
CCCGAGCAATTATACCAGCATCGTCGGCAAAGAGAGTAGTAATGGTGTCTTCCATCACTGGAAAATCGTGGGTATACAGAATAAAAAGTAAAGGCCCCAAGACACTGCCTTGAGGTACTCCAGCTTCGGCAGTGACCAGTCGAGACTTTGACATACCTATTTGCACAAAAAACATCCTTTCACATAGGTACGAAGCTAGCAATTTGCAAATGCTAGTTGAAAAAACTTTGAGCAGTTTATGGATTAGTCCTTTAGGCCACACCTTGTCAAAGGCGTTGCTAACATCGAGGAATACAGCTGGCGCGAGATATAGAATGAGCCTGGTAGATTATCAACTTTTAAATTTTGACGAAACTTTCGTCGGATGGATGATTACTTAGTGCACACTTCTACTTATTTCAATGCACTTCATATCTATTCGTACGTGAGCAAGTATTCGACTCCACAACCGCGAATAATTTAAATTCAAATTATTATCATGGTTACTGTTTGTATTGCGCCTATCGACGCCTTAAAATACACTTTCGTACTTCGTCGCGGTCGCCTACAAATACATGTACGTTATACGATGTACACACACAGTCATCACATAATAATGATACATACAGGCGTGCATTTTCCACCAAACCATCTATTTGAATTTAAAATCAAGCTTGCTAATGGCATTTCATTATACATGTATGCAGCAGCCAGTTACGTTCGTCGTTATCTTGTCAACGAAAACCGCTAAACTAATCGTCGCGTCGTAGCGTCAACGTGTAAAAAAATGTCGATGATAGAAAAATTAACATACACGACATGATGTACAACAATGAAATGTTAATTACCTGTACATACCTACATTACACAAGTTTGAAAAAGTTGCATCATTTTTTTTTTTTTTTTCATTCTTTTAAATCGCCGCATTTATACCTAATCATATTCTCTCATTTCGATGTCCGTACGATGCTTTTTATTTCTAAATGTAATATATTTCGCTATCGTCCGACTTCAACAAATTTATCAAATTAGTACGAATTGAAGACGCGTCGAACGTGTTAATTGATTCATCAAAGGGACGCCTATCTTCTGTCGCTAATAAATCAAATAAAGTTTTGTCGAATGTATCATCGTTTTTTTACCATTTCGAAAATTCCTAAATTACGAGGGCGACGAGTAAGATAACAAAACGGATATCGTACCTGATAACGGCTGCATTATCGCTACGATATCTGTCATTCGAAAGCTGCGTGAAGTACGTTAAATTTCCCACGCAGCGATTTTGCGTTTATTATTATTTTTGGTATTTCCCGAACGATAAGAATAGTTGTATTTATCAGTCGCCGGTGACGATGATAAATATTTACTTACGTACGTACATACAAATCAGTACATTTTTTCAATAACATTAAAGAGTATGTTTCCTTTTTAATCATTTAAAATAACAGCATGAAAATTAAGACAATACGAGATATAAAAAGTACAAAAAAAAAAAAAAAAAGAGAAAAGAAACACAATCATCTTCGATGCAATTGCAGCGCATCAAGAAACAAAAAAGCATTAATAGCGTCGATACACCACACGAGTACATAGATATAATAAATATATCTACAAAAAAAGTAAATATATACTAACGCAGGTGCTTTTAGGACATTACACACACACACACACAAAACAAATACAAATACATACTCGAAACAAAAAAATGAAATAAAAAAAAAAGAAGGCAAAAATAAATGAAAACACGTGACTTAATTATGTATAAATGTTTTTACGTTAACGCCACAATTTGGGCGTTTGGTTTTTTTGTGTGTGTTTCTTATTCTTCTTACATATGGTATAAAAATTGGTAACTAAATCAAAATACAAAAAACTTCGGGAGGAATAATATAAGGCCAATAAAACTACTACCAGTGAAAGCTACAAATATCTATTCTACATTTAGTAGCGATATTATATCGATCACTAAAAGGTTATCAGATTCGAAGGATTGATTTCTTCTCGTTTACCTTCTGCAACGTTGTACAGAGTACGATACCATTTCAAAGCGGCTGAGTCATTTAGGGCTCGAAATTTATACAGTTTTGCTAAAAAAAAAATAATAATAATACTTTTACTGATACTATAACGAGCATTTTTGTACGTAATCAGGATGAAAATACTTACAACGTTGAGTATCTTTAAAGAAAAATACGTCCGGATTATCACCCAATGTGACGATAGAACCTTCGACCGACCATATTTTACACGGCTCTTTCTTGAAATCATTACGACTAACGCTAAAATCATCGTACACATGTTATCGTACAGAGTTCGATTTCATCCATTAAACGTTTTCGAGAGTAAAACAAATACTTACCCTTTGAAACATTTCGGCGAATAAAATACCAACGACGAAGATGATACTTGTACCCAATATCGATGCCAAGACGATACGGTAGGATGACAACCGTGTCTAAATACTATTTTCTTTTTTAAACAACCTTCCAGTAGAACAGTTTCACTCGTTTCGTCATTTCTCACAGATAAAGATCTACGAAAATATTTTCAACATCAACGATAAACACGTCGATAGGGAAAATAATTTTAACAACGCGATTATACCGAAATACTAACTTGATAATACTAATTCTAGATTGTAAATTATGAGATCCGCTATCCTCTATTACAGAATCATCCAATAAGTGACGAGAATGAGATTCGCAAACAGGATTAGTCTTTAAAATGCTACAAAACGTGAAAAATTACAACGCATTAATGGTCAACGTTAGCGAAATGAGTAATCGTATTTTTATCGACTCGACTCGCAATTTATGATAAAATAAGACAAACGTCTGCGGAGAGCACCAACAGGTCTGAATTTCTTGTTTCCATCGAGTTTACGTACCGTACGAGTACCAGCGAGTACAGGTATTATATTTTATTAGGTATTATCAGAAAAATCACGATTTTTCAGAATACTTAATAATAATACAACCACAATTTACATAATTTTGAAATTGGAAAAGAAATGGGATTTCAAATTTCAACTTTAAGTAATCCTACATAGTCGAGTGAATCGTTACTTCGTTAGAATAAATGAACCGATGAAACTTTTCCTAACCAAATTGGGGGGGGGGGGGGAGATACGTGAGCTACGAATTCAAAAAATAAGAAAACCGACAAAAAACAACTTTTTCGGAGCTATGAGGGGGTGCAATTAGGCTGAAAATTAGAAACTCCAAAAATGCACACCCAGGATCTCTGCTAAAATTTCAACTGCCTGGCTCAACTTGGAGGGGAGTTATGTGAAGAACAAACTCAAAACATGAGAAAAATCGACCAAAAACCTGCATCTTTAAGGTTGTGAGGAGATGCAAGAAGGCTAAAAAGTCACACATTTATGGCTCTTACTAAGCCCACATTCCAAATTGCAGATTTCTAGCTTCATTTGGAGCGGAGATAGGGGAGGAATAGCTCTCTTTCCTAAGTCAAAAAAGTGAAATCCCATCATATCTCCCCTCCTAATTGACATAGGTGGCTGATCCTATCGTTCGATTCAAAAAAAAACATTATTTACGATTATGGCCACTCAGTGCCCTCTCATCCCAATTTAGGCATAGCTGAATTTCGACTGAAGGTCGTCCCCACTTATATATCTAATCCATCGCCAAACTGGGCCTATTAACCGAATTGGAGTGATTTTGGTCGATATCGAGCAGAGTAAGTAATTTTAGTCTTAGAGGGAAAAAATAAGTAAAAATAAAAATCTGACAACGTCAAAAATGATCGTAATGCTCTTCTAAGATCCCAAAACGGATTTTGTTGATCTCCCCCCCCCCCCCCTACGGTCACAGGTCGGTAGACAGTAAAAGCCTAAGTTTCTTTGATAGTAAGGCAAAGATAATAATCAGGCTAAAAAATCCAAAAACTTTTAAAAATTGCAAATAATTTTTAGGCTGATTTTCTATATTATATTGTCAATGAGAACCAGGCTATTACAATCTATCGATCAATGGCGGATGGGGAGGGGGAGGGGATATCAATAAAATCCGTTTTCGGGTCCTAGAAGGCCATTAAAGCAATTTTTAGTCATGTCAGATATTTTTTTTCCCCCATCCGAACGTTAAAATCATTTACTTTGCTCGATACCAACCAAAATTGTTTCAATTTGGTCAATCGGCTCAGTTTGGCAGCGAATTAAATATATATATATGAGTGGGGATGACCTTAGATTAAAATTCAGGTTTGCCCCATTTTGGGGGAGGGAGCGCTGAAGGGTCAAAAACGCAAAAATTGTTTCTTTTTAAACTAATTGACATAGAATCAAATGTTGTAGAGCATATCCAAAAATGAACTTCTCAAGTGAATTAGGGAAGGAAATATGGGGGG
Organism: Ferrisia virgata; assembly: GCA_900060175.1. Classification (NCBI taxonomy): domain Eukaryota; kingdom Metazoa; phylum Arthropoda; class Insecta; order Hemiptera; family Pseudococcidae; genus Ferrisia; species Ferrisia virgata. The sequence continues at coordinate 5,810 of FIZR01014251.1, read as the reverse complement.
GGGGGGTTCCCCCCTCTTTCATCCTGAGAAGAGGCAGTTCCTCTCCTATCACCCCACCGAATTGAGATAGGAAGTTGAAATTTGGTATGTAAATTCAGTTGTAGCCTTATGTGTGTTTTTTGAAGGTTCCGACTTTTTAGCTCTACTGCACCTCCTCACAGCCCCAAAAAAGGGGTTTTGATCGGGTTTTCTCATTTTTCGAGTTTTCTAAGTTAACGTTTTTCTGGTCTCCCTCAAAAAGAGAGTAGAGATGAAAAATTATTGTTGTTGATTATTTTGGGTAAAAATAACGGTATTAAAACGATTTTTTTACAATTTTAAAAAATTTTGGGTATTTTTTTAGCTTCGAGTTCGTGCTGAGGAAGGTAAATTTCAATTTTGATGACTAAAATTTTCACCAGGTTAGTTTGAGGTTATTTTTCAAATATTAAGCACTACACCCTACACCTTCCTTTCCCTTCTTCATAAGTCACCAATCGATGATCGATAATATCGTTTAGGTTTCTTGAGTAATATGACCAATCAATATACTTTCAGTGGTGTTAATTTACGTAGAGGGAAGGGGGTCCCAAATTCATTTTTCACGTGAAATGCAGCATTTTGAGCTTTAAAATTAGGTTAAAATACTCATTTTTGACCACTGACCATCAAAATTTTGCAAAATTTTCGCCTTTCACTTTCTAAAAAAGAATTTCAGCACATCTCTCCTTCCTCTTGAAATCTTCAGTTGTTACGTCACCGAGTACCATACTTTGAAATTGCAATAATAATGAAGAAGAAAAATTATAAATATCTAAACCTTGATGGAAATTTCTCTAAAAATAGTTTCAACATTCAACTTCTAATTACAAATCCTTCAAAACCTCAGAATTGTAATAAGTACGTAAATAAATAACGTAATAATTTTTCAAACGTCTCAAAAAATGACCACATCTTCCTCTTTGATTCGCATTTACAATCCACACACTTAAACATACGAAACTGCAAAACATATCATCGCATCAACTACAAACAATTGAATGTAACGCGGAACTTGTGCAACACCCTGTACATAAATAACTAGCTAATCAAATTGAAAAGCACGTTTACGCGTAACAGCGTAAAATAAACGATTTCAATAAATCTTTTTTTTTTTTTTTTTTTTTTTTTTTTTTTCAATTTTCTCCGCAGTTTTTTATATTATTCTTGACTATGATTTTGTGGTCTAAGCGAAATTACACCAGCTTGTTGGGCACTCTGCGTTCGGCCACAAGAGGGAAAGGCGCTCATATTATTACCCTACAGCCCGGATATACCTAACCTATGAGACTAAATCGTTACAATAACTGAATCGATTAACTTCTCCATAGTGTTATGTAACGTTTCTAACAGCTTTATTTGTTTTGCGGTTCGTATACAGCATACATATGTATCTTACATACTTACGATTTCGTACTACTCTTGTACATTACATACTACACATTACATTGCCTACACACACACACACACATTCCCGTTCACCGCAACAATCACGTGTTCTTCGTACACGCATACGATACAACGAATTAACGTCGTCGTAGCTAATACGAGAGTGCAGCAAGAAAAAAAAATTCTCTCGATAACCATCGTCGACTAGGAGAACCTTTCTTCGGATGACCCATAGATACAGCAAGCATAAGCGCGTAAGTGAAAGCTCCCACATATTTTCTTAGTCATCCCAACATAATTTCCACCAATGCAACACGGGTACCATGGTACGCGAAAACTTACATACCTGGTTATATCTAGTAGCATCATGCTTCGCTATATATGACCTTGTGAAATGATTAACCTTTTCATCGCCAGCCACTATTTCGTACCGGACTAATATGTATGCTTACCAAAAACAAAGAGAGAAAGAGAAAAAAGGGGGGCAAAAAAACAACCAAATGTATCAAACCAGGGTCAAGGCGAGAAACCCAGAGAAATTAGAAAATGCAACGTTTGTTTTATCTATGCTTGATTCACACTGTTTCCGTAGGTGAGGTATCGTATAGCTCAACAAATCCTATGCCTGTTTAAGTACACAATATACAAAGGTGCAATTATAATTGATTAATATTTATTGATTTTCTAGCCGAGTTTTTGTTTCGGGCGATCAAAAATGCATCGTATACGTGCAAGTTCACGTATTTACTCGCACGTCGTCGTCGAGGTCTTATCTAGTCGACTGTACAAAAAATAGAAGATAATTATTACCGAAATAAGCGTACCTAGATAGGTAATAACAACAGAGCAAAAAGTAGGCAGGTTTTTTTCTGATAGAATTTTGAACGATATCGTATATTGGGACTTGGGAGTATGCCATGTGCACTCATATCGTATTAGAAATAATCACAACTCTACGAGCTTGTCAAATATTTCGAGAAGAATAACAGGTTTGAAAAGTGATAAAATTTGATTGGAAAATATTACGTAAATAAAAATTTATGATCGAATCCAGACCGATAAATAGGGTTGTAAAAAAGTAAAAATTTTCATTTTCAGCAAAAATTGGCTCACCACTTTAATGAATTTTATAACTTTTTCTTGGTAGCAAAATAATTGGATTATTAAATTTTCATGTAAATTTGAAAACAAAAACACTTTGTGATGCTCATTATGGTAGGAGTACAAGTTTATTTTACGGAGAATAAATGAAATCCCAAAAAAGGCACAATACGCGTACCAAACTTCGTCATCCAGCTCAATTTTAAAGGGAAACTTGAGAAACTGTAAAAAATTATACAAAAATTCAATTTTTTGAAGCTGTAATGCTGAACAACAATTTTCAACCTCCTAGCGCAATTTGGTCGCTAAAGAATGATCTGGAGTGACTGAAGCAATAGTTTGAGACCAGTGAAGGGTTTAAGTAAGGTTTGAGGCTATTGGAAGGGTCAAGGTTAGCCTATTGGAAGGGTTGAGGCTGCTGGAAAATTTAAAACTACTGGAAGGTTCCTTACTATTGGAAGCTTTAAATTTATTGGAAGGTTTGAGGCCTCTGTAAGATTTGAGACTACTTAATGGTTCAAGGCAAGTTTAAGGATATTGGGAAAGTTTGAAGCCATTGGAAAATTTAAAGAAGGTTTAATTTTCTGAAGTTTAACAGCTAATGGAAGCTCCAAGACTGCTGCAAGGTTTAATGAACGTTTATGTCCACTGGAGTGTTTTAGGCTTGGAAGGTTTGAGGAACGTTCAAATCTCCTGAAAGGTTTGCGAATTACTGGAAACGTTGAGGCTACTGAAAGGTTTAAGGCAGGTTTGAAGCAACCGGAAGTTTTACCAACAAATCAATCGTAGAAGAACTGAAGGAGCCAGTATGGCTAAGCATTTTATGCGAGAAGCACATCGCGGAATATTTTGGATATGTGGCCAGAAGGAGCGAGCAGAATCTAGAAAAAGACATTCTTTTCGGCAAGGTAGCCGGTTCAATAGGGAAAGGAAGATCTCCTACCAGATAGACTGAAACATTAAAAGCGTAAAAGGGTATAAATTGCTGTGGCAACAAAGAAGGCGCAGGGCCGCGAAGAATGGTGCTCTTCGTTACCAGCAGTATGGTTATGGCAACTGTTACCTCCTGATTGATTGATTGATTGCAGCTACTAGAAGTCCAGAATTGCTGAAAGCATTAAGGGACATTTAAATCTGGTGGCAGATTTACAGCTACTGGAAGGTTCTGGGCGCCTGGAAGGTCAGGCTATTGGAATGATGAAGGCAGGTTCCAAGGTTGTTGAACGGTTTGAGACTGCGCAAAGATCCCAGACTATTGGAAGGCTCAAGGCTGGTTTCAGGGCTACTGGAAGGTTTGAGGCCATTGAAAAGTTTTATGAAACGGCAAGGTTTCAGCTACTGGAAGGTTTGATGACACCATCCAACATATCAAAAAGCTGGAAGAGGCGTGTTGCACTGTGAACCTGCCACGCAAACTTTAACACAGTTTGAGCTCAAGAAGCACATCTGCACCCTTGTCATTGATCAGCGTGATCCTGCCAAGCCAATGTAATGAAGATGAGCTCAAGCAGCTGGAAGAGGTGCTCTAACGCCACAACTGATCGCTGGGACTATTTATCTTGGCTGGCATTAAGGTTTAAGTTTAAGTAGATTAAGTTGTATAAAACCATAATGCTGTTAACCAAAATTATTTGGTGTAATGTAACCTTAGACGCGTTTTACCATATATTTAGAGTACTCACTGTGTTATTACAAATTTTATTTTGTGTAATTAACTATAGTTCGAGGAAACTGTCCTCTTATTCCATCATTGTACAGATACTCATGGTTTTCCACTATCTCTGCGGGTAGTCGTTTTTCACCCAGAATAACTTGCTATAATTCACAATAATACCTTTGATATTAAAAGATTATGTTTCTTAATAGTTATTACTAATATGACTACACTCGAGCCGCTTATAAACAATTCAGTATAGCGATTGAGGTATAAGTTGTATTATATATTAGTATTGCCAACAATATTAGATAATAAACCTGTCCCATCCAGCATAAAGTTCAAAATTGCAGTCCACTGAAAAAAAAATCTACTGTAAAGTTTGAGTTAACTGTAAGGCTTAAACAAGGTTTAATTTACTGGAGGTTTTCCAGCAACTAGAAGCTTTAAGACTACTGCATAGTTTAAGGAATGTTTAAATTAACTGGCAAGTTTATAGCTAGTGGAAGGTTTAAAGCTATTGGAAGGTTAGAGGCCACTGTAAGGTTTAAACAAGGTTTAATTTATTGGAGGTTTTAATGCTACTGGAAGCTTTAAGGCTGCTACTGCTAGGCTGAAGGAATGTTTAAATCTACCAGCATGGTTATCGCTATTTGGAGGGTTCGAGGCTACTGGAAGTTTTACAAATGGTTTTAATCTACTGGATGGTTCAATGCTAGTGGAAGGTATGAGATTATAAGAAAGTTCACAACTACTGGATTCTGTTTGCGGTACTTTTTAGGTTCATATGCTTTTTTGATTTCAAGTAAGGTTTCAAATTGATACGTTTTTCCAATTTTTCATGCTATTCAATTTTTTGTACTTTTCCAATTCCACACTTTTACTTTCTTATTTCTATTGCTTTTTTCTTTTTATTCAAACTTTCCCACTCTCAATCTACGGCCCAAATTAGAGGAATTTGGGATGGTACTGAGCCCAAGGAATAATTTCAATATTTGAGGAAAGAAATGATATCAGGCATATCCAAAGATGGTCTCAATGGTCTTTATGAACGCAATATGAATTTGGCCGGTAACACTCTCCCCCTCCCTTCCACCCTTTTCCAACTGTAATTTATATTATCCTCGGTTAATTTGACAATATGGCCGAGGCAATTAAGCAGGTAAACCATAGTACTAAGTAATTAAATTCTCGTTAAAAATAATCGTATAAAAATTAATTCAAACCCGTTCATTCTCCTTTTTTCACGTGTATTTTTAAAATATCTCGAAATAAATTACAATCCTGAAAAAATCAATTTAAAAAGAAATCCAATTTGAACAAAACCCAACGATTCTCAGAACATCGATCTAATTCATATTATTTTCAATATCTCCATCATCAGCAAACTAATACCCCAAAGCTAACACACCTCCTGTTTACTTTTACCTTCTTCCACATACACATGGCTTCATCTTTAGGCCAACGTTCCAAAACGAAATGTTTCAGCCAGGGCCGGCGATAGGTTGGGAGAGGCCCTGGGCAGCATTTATGCTTGGGCCCCTTCATTTTTTCGAATTTTAACAAAAAATCAGCCCCCTTTATTTTTTTAATTTTTGACAAAAAATGAAACGAAAAAATCTTTATTTTATTTTAAAAATATAAAATA
>FIZR01014249.1:0-19219 GCA_900060175.1 Ferrisia virgata | reverse complement strand
TTTGATCAATTTTTGTTTACTTTTTTTTTTTTAAAAAAAAAAAAAAAAAAAAAAAACTTGATCAAAATAATTTGTTTTTGGTAGCCAATACATGGTAATATTTTGGGTTTTGGTGGATTGCGTGATTTGTTTTCTTTTTACTTTGCAGTTCACAGGAGTTATCGTTTCAAAAGCAATTGCTTTGAGTTTTATGTTTCTGGTTTATAAGTATTTTAGTTGAAAATTAATATGAAGACAATAAAACTTTGTAAAAGAAAAAATGAAAATTTTTCGTAGGTAGACTTCAAAATGCTCGAATTTAAATTTGTATTATTGTTAATAGCAGTCACATATCCAAAGATTACACTCAAAGAAGTACCCAGTTCTGAATTTCAAACTGCAGTTAAAAATTTTCAGGATCGTGACGAAAAATACAATGCTCGTCAGTATCTCAGTAAATTTTTAAATAATATCAAAACCTTTGAATTATTTTTAATTTTATCACCATACTATACCGATGTATTGTTTATAACCTAACGTACTATACTCACTAGATAGTTTGAAGCAATCATTAGTCAATTTTATTTTTGTTTACAACAGATTCTTCGGTCATCACTTCAAATAGTTCAAATTCCATTATTTCTAAATTAAAAGCGATTAAAAACATCTGCTTCAGTGATACCCTCTCCAGATTTCAAGTAATTTTCTTGTGTTTTATCAATTTCTTTCTTTCTTTTATAATTTTTTATTTTTTTGTGCATTTTTAATGCAAAAATTGTAATCATTGTTTTGTTAATCCTATTTCAGGAAATCCTATTATCATTACAAAACAGAACATATCCTACACATGTTGGAATATGCAAAATTACCAAAACTCCTGAGAAAGTTGAGTGCAAGTCTCATTGCAAGTACGATCGATGGTTCAAAGTACAATGCGTATCTAATTTATTCAATTGATAAATAAAGGATGACACTGAATGTAAATTTTCAAATATTATGAGGGCTTATTAGAAAGATTTACAATAAACTATCTGTAGAAAAATAAATTTGAAGTAGGCATTGGAGAAAATAAATACCTATTTGTAGTTTCGAAATTGTAAGTGAAAATTAAGAAATCAATTGCATTACCTTGTTCTGTTTTGTAGTATTTCACAAATTATGTATGCATTCGTTGATCGTCCTTTTCCTTCTTCATTTACTTTTAAAATCCCAACAATTGACACGAGTTTCAATCGTTATTTTATAAATATGAATATTTTCACAATTACCAATGTACATTATTTTGTCTGTATCTATTCCATCCATGAGCACCGTATCAATATTTTAAAATTAAGTAAATAGTTTGCGGATCAGAATTATTTTCAATAAAAATATGTACTCTCCTCTCTCCTCTATTTTTCTCGGACAACTACACTTTTTGCTGTATGATTTTGGATTGTTGATATTGGGGTTTTAACCTCATGAAAAATCTAGAAATAACAATCATGATCTTTTGTTAAAAAATAAAATTGTTGTATTATGATAGGTACCTACTAAGAAGTAAAAAAAAAAATAATCTTTCATTGTCTTTGAAAATATTTGTAAGACCCATTACAGTTTTTTTTGCTACATTTGACTTTTAAATTGAAACCATCACGTTCTCACGTTATAGAGGTTGACAGATGATTCCCTAGTTGGCTAGTGAGGTTATGATGATGAGAAGGTGACGGTATTATAGAAAATAAGTAAATAACATTATATATTTGATCTTGATGATTGATCCACACGACCACAGACCTCAGTCCAAAACTTCACACCATAACCATGAGTTGACCTCACATGGAATTGGAAGGATCAAGGATGAAGGAGAAAGCATAATTTTTTCTTGAGGTTTAAAATTTGAAATTTTTTCTTTATTTCTGGGGTGCGTTCACTTCACTTTATATATACATTGTATACATATGTGCACGTATGTTCAGTCAATCATTTTTGAATAACACCTCAATCCTGGCTCAATTTTTAAAAAATTTAAATAATTATTCAAACGTGATTGACTAAACATACAAATACATAAGTATACATAAAGTGAAGAGAACGCACCCCAGAAATAAAGAAAAAATTTCAAATTTGAAACCTCAAGAAAAAATTGTTGACTCAAGAATTACTTACCTGTAATTACAGTAAATACGTAAATATCACAAATTGGCAACGTTGCTTATCACATTACCGTGGCGCCAAATATCTTCCCTTCCCCACCATCCCATCACTTTTCAAAAAAACACATGGAGCAGGAGCATGGTGCTGAATTATCTTGAGTACGTTGAGTATTTTGCTCATAAAATTCTGATCTGCTGGTAAAAAACACGACCAAGTTGATTACTATGCCAAATAAAACAATAATTTACAAAGTTAGAGGTGAATGCTTCTATTAAATCGCGAATTGAATGTTTTAAACGTATCCACTGTGTAATATCGTTTATGATAAATCGGTTATTGCGCGTGTTATTTTAAGACCGCTGTGTAAGAAAATGGAAACTGATAACACGTATCCGGTCAAGAAATTCAGTCATTATGCACCTTCTCCCAAAGCTATTCATTGCTTATGTTATAACTCAACTTTGAGCAAATTAGCTTTATCTAGGTACGTATTTCTTATTCTTTACATAGCTTTCAACTAAGGTCACTCATTGTATAAATTGAATGACTACACGTTCGTATTTCAGATCCAACAATACTGTAGAAATTTGGGACGTACGGCATACACCACACATAGATAGAGTCTTCTATGGCAGTACAGATAATACCATTCAAAGCATTTCGTGGTTGAATAATCGATTGTTCTGTAGCGGATTAGCTGGCAGTGTAGCAGAAATTGATTTACTTACTTTACAATCTGTTGTAAGCTTCATTACAATTCTTCCTATTTGAATCATTCTCTTGAAATAGTTGATGGTCAATATTATTAATCTGATTGTTTTTCGTTTTTCGATAGCACGAAATACCTGTCACTTCAGGACCTTGTTGGTGTATTGATACTAATAGTAAAGATTTTTTGATTGCTGTAAGTTATCATCTTTTTGTATTATGCGGCTATTAATTGTAATTTTGAAACGTACTAAAATGTAGGTAAATTTAAATTTTTAGGCTGGGACGGAAGCAGGTTATATAAACATAATAAAAGTGCATGATGATAGTTTATTTCTCGAAAAACTATTAGATAAACAGCAAGGTAACTTTACTTCATTATTTCAAATTTCCAGTTGAAACTTTTGTACATATTTTTGAAATGTTAATATAGGCAGAATCTTGTGTATTGCATGGGAACCTAACGGAAAATACTTGGCGACTGGTTCTATCGATGCTATTCGAGTATGGAATGTTGATACTGGACATGCTATCCACAAATTGTTCCCTGGAAGAAGTGAAGCTCACAAGGAGACAGTCATTTGGTGTATTGCTTTTACACATGAATTCACGATAATTTCTGGAGATTCGAGGTATTCATTCAATTTCATTATAATGTATCTTTATCCATTCATTCATTTGTTCATTAAATATATATTTTCTCTCATTCAATAGAGGTAAAATTACTTTTTGGGATGGACAGCGAGGTTTGTACATTGATTCTCATCAATCTCACAAAGCTGACGTGCTTGCATTATGCTTAGACAGCGAACAAAGCAAACTGTATTGTGCAGGTAAGTGACGTCCAAACAAAAGCCCTCTAAAAAATATCGGTCGAATTTAGTTTTTTGTATTTAAAGATGCAAATAATTACAGGCGTCGATCCGTTGATTTCGTCGTTTGAAAAAATTAATATCAAAAGCTCATCCTTGAATCATGGTAACAATTATAAGTGGGTTAAATCTATTCAACGAGCTATTCACGATCATGATGTGAGAGCTTTAGCGATGGTCGATGAAAAATTATTCTCCGGCGGTAATTATGATTTTAATATATGAACTTATATTCTCGTACTCTTAGTGTATTCATTTAAGATTTATTTTACAAATTTATCAGGCATTGACGGATATTTAGCTTCGAGTAGTTATCCTCCCAAAATACTTATCAAATATTCTCCGCTACTTCAAGTGAGTTTTTAAGCTTGGTCTGTTTTCAAATTTAAAGAGCGTAGTTTAACTGTTTGTGATTTTTATGTTCTAGTCGAGAAAAATTTCTTTCGCGTATAAAGCAAAAATAGTACTTACATTATATGATGAACATATGGAATTATTTCACTGGTGTAACAACAGTTTATCTAACGTCGCTATGATAAAATCATACAAGAATGCACCAATACGTTGTTCGGCAATTTCTTCGGATGCTAATTGGATCGCTTATTCTACCGATTCGGTTGTGAGATTATTACGATTTTGTTTTGTGAGTATTATGATCAGATTCATTCATGGTTCTTTATGCATTGAAGTATATTGATGATTGTAATAATTGAAAATACATTTATAGGTAGAGAACTACTCGAAATCTGAAATCAAACGAATCAGCGGATTACCAACAGATTTTAAATCAGCTTCCGTATGCCTATGCTTCTCACCAGACTGCAAATACCTCGTTTCAGCTGGTAAAAATAGGATTATATCTGTAGCCGAGTTAGCACCGGACGAAAGTGTACGCTTATTGTATCAATTGAACACCGATAATTCTGGTAGGATATTATTTCTACGACTTCGTTCCAATTATTCGTATTATAATCAACTCCTGTTGTTATTACAGTGTTGACGGATCTTCCATTTTTATTACGCATATCTGAAGATTGTACAAGAATAGCAGCTGCCGATAGGTCTAGTAATATAGCTGTATGGACCAAATCACAAGTTAGTGATTACTCATATTGCGAATTTTTTCTTGAAATTTTTCTCAAAATTGTTATTAATCTATATGTATTTTTATAGTTCCACTGTTCCTTACCTAAACATAGTAGTGCTCCTACCGCGTTAGCGATTAATAATAGTGATGATACCATTGTAGTGGCGTATGCCGATCATAAGGTATTTATTTATTTATCATCTATTCAGTTTTTGTTCTTCTGTTCACAAAAACTCATATAATTGTTTGATTTTTTTGCAGATTGTAGAGTATGATATGAAGAAAAAAAAGTCAACGTCTTTTTCTCAAGCTTTAGATGATAAACATCCTAAGCAATGGCTAAATCGTCAGTTTCCAGTTGAAGGAATTTGGTGCGATCCTTACGATAGAAATGTTATCCTATTCTACGACGATAGCACTATTTGTATTGTTGATAAATCAAAGGTGAAAAGCTTAAATTCAATTTTACATTATTTTTAACCATGTTCAAAATAATTGCAATTAATTTTTGTTTCCTGATGAGAATGCCCTTGTATATGTGTTAAATGCATTTGTGTAGGAATTACCTGAAGTGGATTGTAAAATACCTCGTCTCGATCGCGTGAAATCTCCAGATAGTAGTGATAATAGCGAAAGTGGAAACAGTCAATTTTCTCTTAGTCGGTCTGGTAACGTGGCCTTTCGTATTTTAAAAACATTTAAGGTATATCTTCATTCTTTCTTCGTTAAGCAAACTTTCTTTTAGTTTTAAAATTAAGTCATTACAAGATTTTCATCTCATGTATTTTTATGTGCAGCATTTGGTGTTTTTGAGTAACTTCGAAGATGATAAACAACTTATGGCTGTGATTGTTGATCCGGATACTTTAACGAGTAAATTACCCACTACCGTGTTGAAGAAACGATTTGGTACGAAATAATAACTGAAATACTTTCACACAATGATGATGCTACAAATGTGAACTTGTATTGTGCACATGTTCATCTTTATCTATGTTCGAAGTATTGGCTGTCAGAAATATCAGTTCGGTGTTATTGAACTGAATCCGATTATCATTTGCTTCTGGTGTTTTGTCTTATAAATGTTGATTTTTAAAAAAGTGATGTATTTATAATATTAAGAAAAGAACGAATGTTTAGTTACGAATTTAATGGATGTGAGATGAGAAATTTTGAGTTTTTCTCAACGAAGGTACTTGCAGTTGTTATAATTTTATCGATAACCAAGCGTTATGTTGTTGATACGATTTTTACGTATAAAATAAAGTATGCAATTGTTGATGTTGAGTTGATGCATTTTTTTTCATTCGATCTGTTATTATTTGATTGTCGGTGAAGGATACGTGATATAAATTATTCTACGCCTATTATTTTAGAAGTACCGAAGAAGAAAAACTTGGAAGATTTTTGCTAAGATCTTTCTATATCAACTTCGAAACCTTGAAATTGATTAAACAAACATGAAAATCATGATGAAAATTGAGAAAGTAACATTATTTCTGTTGAAAATGCTTAATTACTTAATATAAGCAGATTGTTTAGGCTATAGGCTTACAGATAACTCATAAACTGTTAGCTCTCCTATCGTAGTTATTTTGAAACTTCGGCTGTCCTCCACCCTTACCTACTCATTGGCGCTGGTTATCCTCTTATCAAACATTATTATTTTATTGATAAAAATAATTGGAAATTCGAATTTTTAAAAATTATTTCTTTTCAAATTGTTTTTCATCTTCTACATAATGTTTGGTCGAGTATTGAACATTTTGAGGGCTCAAGCAAGACCTCATTCTTTTCTCAAACGAACTGCAACAACCACACCAACAGGGGCTTTGTTACCAGCACCTGAGAAAACATCATTTGGATTGATCAGGGTATGCCTAGCTGTTATACCAGGGCTTCTAGTAGGAGCCACAATTAGCAAATATATGGCGAACTTTTTGGAAGAAAATGAACTTTTTGTTCCAACAGATGATGATGACGATGACGACTAATAATTATAAGCTTCGCTTCAAGTTTGCTTTGTGATATCATTTTAATGTTTAAGTTTTATCCACGAACAAAACCTACCATTACTTGTATTGTTTCTCTGTTGATGTTTTATTGCTTTAAATATTTTTAATCGTTCATAGTTGCTTTGATGTATAATTCATGACAGTATAATACACTATTTGTTAAAACTGAAAGTGTCGATCATTTGGATTTACATATACGTATGTTTGAATATCGTGAAATGGAAACCAAAGACAAAAATTATAAATGAATATCTCAATCTAATTATAAACGTTTATATTTGAAACATTTATGGTAACATTTATATACATATCACAAAATAAAAAAAAGAATATTGCCATTTAATACATAATAAATAATACTTCGTTAATTGTTTATAAATAATTTCGTAATATACAAAACGATGATAAATGTTGATTGAAGAATATTTTGAGTATGAAAATAATGATTAATCTAAACATTTTCTATGAGCACTCCATCCGTGAAAGCATTTCGTAAAACGTTTTGATTCTTTATTTTTTAAGGTTAAGAATAAATTCCGAGGACGATCTGGTTGCTTAACTCGAAGATGTTGAATATAAACCTACAAACGTAACATATGATACTATTGGTAAACTACTATATTCATGGTAACTAAAAAGTTCAACTTACTTGAGCAGATTTATAGGCTAATTTAATTTCAACTTCAGAACATCTAGGACCTAACCAGAGAAAAACTTGTTCCCCGTTATCCAATATCATAATATCATCATCAGCGAGATCATCCTAAAATAAATGTGAAATAAAAAATTACAATTTTATTAAATTTGTTTTTGAAAAAATATCGATATTTTCATACCTGACAAAAGTCAGTACACTTTTCGGACACGGTGAAGTAACCTCTTTCATTGGAACACCGGAAGAGCCTTGTGTAGTACATAAAATCAGCTGATTCTTCGTACGGCTTCTGTCCTCCCAATGCGTACCAAAAGAAATTATCTGGTTCTTCGCCTTCATTAATGACTTGTAACGTAATCCAAGGCTACAAGAACGTATTAGCATCATGAAAACTTCGTCATAGATTTCAATTGAATCAACAAAGAAAATTTTAATTACGTTGTTAAACATATCATCTGCTATCTCTTGAATTAATTTGATATCTTCTGCGTCAGCTTTTGAACCGATCCACACATAAATCAACCCTGAAGAACCTTCATTTCCAAATGGAACTTTCAAAATGTAACTAAAATACCAAAATTAATATCATATTGTGAAAGTACTTCGATACATGATATATGTATTTTCTTCATTATTTACCAGAAGCAAGAGTTTAAAGACGTAGCATCGGCCTTCACTTGTATCACTCGAGTACAAAGAGCGCTACCATTAGCTCTCAATTGATACAACTGTGCTGGAGGTTGTTCTAAACGTTCGTTTTCATGCTCTTCTTTTCTGCTGCCTTGATGAATGACGAAACGTTTCTCAAAATGAGCCAAAAATTTGATGTTTTCTTGCTGTTGATGCATTCGTATAACTTCCAACTTTTCGCCAAATAATAACTTGAATTTTTTCTGCAGTCTGATACGTAAAAAAAAAAATCGATAAAATTAGAATTCTGATAAAATAGTCTGTACAATATTGGAAATACTAACCCGAAAGTAAATGTTAACCATCCCATATTTGAAGCATCTCTACCTTGCCAGAAATAGACAATGCATTGGAAATCTTCCTCAATTGGGCCTTCGGCATCAGTTTCATCATCACCGCAATCATCAACGGGAACCCAATACCGACATAAAAATACGTAGCATTCTTTGCTGTAAAAATGACCTGAAAAATACCTCCGATTTTAAAAATGAGTTTAAAAAGAAATACTAAATATTTAAGATGAAGAAAGGCTACCTTTCTCTTCTTCCGGCAATTTTACAAATTTCTTGCCCTCCAAAACAAAGCATTCCATTCCCTCTAGATCTTCATTACATTCTTCCATTAGTTGCATTGCCTCTTGGAATGGTACGGTGGGTTGTCGAGTAGTGAACAATGCTCCCAGATCGGTCTACACGAATTCAAGAATTAATTCATAAGAAACATTTGCTATAAATAAAACCATCCAACAATTCCGTACCTTGGTCTCTTGTTGTTTCGCCCATTTAGCTAAATCGGCTCCCGTTCTTTGAACAGATTCAGCAGTTCGAGTAAAGTCTACTGCAATCACTTCATCCCAGTCTGCGAATTTGAGTTTGAATATTTGAGGCTCAGTGCCTTGTTGAATACGAGTGATCAAAGCATGAGGTGGTCTTTTTAACATGGAGAATAATTCGTGTGATAATTTCACAGCCGCTGCACGTACAAGTTTAGTTGATTTTTTACCAAACCTAAAAATTAAAAGTAGATGTTTGATTTCAAATAAATTACTCTTGTTATATAATCAACGCAGATTAACTAACCATACAAATAAATCCAAAAAACAATCTAGAATGTACACATTTTCGGTATCTAATAAAGATTTGACTAATTTATTTTGAGGTAATTCAACTTGAGGTAGTTCCAAGTAACCCATCCCTAATTTCACTTCGTATAACTTCGATGGCACCGGCTTGAAATCATTACTCACGTACTCCTATCGAAAAGAATATTTTCAGTAGAAAAGTGATCGTAAAAATTCAGTACAAATTACAATACTACAAAACATTACTTTGAATGGATCCTCTGGCTTTACATCACTTTCTTCTCCCAATAACTGCCAAAATTCTGATGTCTTGGTACTATCAATATCGGTAATGATTTCTGCTTTGTTTTTTCTCTCATTTTTATTTATTTTTTCAGCCACTAATCTGAAATGGTACAGCAAAAAAGAATTTATAATTCACAAGAATTGACTCCATTTCGTTGAAACAGGAAATAATCTACCTGGCTTTCGATTTTAGAGTATTTTTTGACTTAGAACAATACCAAATGTATATTTTTAGGCCTGTGTCTAAAATAAAAGTATATCTAGGATCGAGTGACTCTACAGATATAGACACAGGTTCTAAGTGTATAGATGCACCGGCACTGTGAACCCGATAAAATCGAGTAGTGTAGATCTGGATGAAAAAGAAAACAGGTACATTACAATAATGAATATAACCAGTCGGTTAAATTTTTTGAAAACGTACCACTTCTTCTACAGTATAAAATCCACTCGAGGTGCGACCTCCTTCTAAATATTCTATATTAGAATCAAACAAATTTAAAAATTCTTCCGATTCGTCATTCTGCTCTTCACGTATTGTCCTACATTCGGCACCCAGGTAATTTCTGAGATTTACAGCGTGCATCGCAGCGCAAGCTTTTTTATCAAGCTGCAAAAAATATAAATTTTCAAACGCTGATTTGCTTTTCAATCATTATGTTTTGTTTGATCAATTGTTTACCGGTGATTTCTCGCCAATCCAAAAGTAAATACTATACGTCAATCCTCCATTCTCATCCAAGTATGTTTTTAAAATAATATAGCAATCGGCTTCGTAAAATTTTCCATGTAAAGATTCGTCAACTAAATTAGGTAAAAAGTTTTCGATTTCCCAAATAGTTAAACCTAACATTTGACCGATTTCTTCGTCAAATATTTCTGAATAATCTAACGGAGGCTTTTCTAGAGATTCATCCCACCTTTTTGGTCTGTATAAAGTAAAAATTACACATTAAAAAAATATTTTCATGGAAATGTTAGTAAATACCGACACAAGACGATTACTTTAAAGATTGCACTTCATCTTCTATAGATGTTTGTCGATTTTTATCTTTGGCAATATCTTTCATTCCCTAAAGACATCAATACAAATTAAATCAAATTGTAGCAAATAACTGTGCCATATTCTACTATTAAAATATCTCACTTTTAGAATTTTAGCCTGATCTTGGTCAGCATTATTCTCAGTATCACGCCTACCTCTACGAAGTCTCAACTTCCTCGCAATTGGATCTTTACTGGCACCTGTAAATCAAACCACAAATCAATACATTCTCCCTATCATTATCAAAGGATGAGAAAAGTACCGCTTACTGGTATTTAATTGTGGTTGTGGAATCGATGCTCCAGCTAATCTTAGTTGATGCTGAAGTGAAAAATCAATATTGTAGTATTCTACTCCGGAGCCCTGCTGCATTGATGTAGGACGGGGAGGAATAACTAACTCTGGATTGTTTTTTAAATCTAATACTTCTAAATCACTAAGTAAATGTATTGTATCCGGAACCGTCACAAGACAATTTGAGCTAAGAATTAATTTCTTCAACGATCCACACCTAAGTATTACAATTTCCATCATTGATTTGATATTCAACTATTATATGATTGAGAAACTGTCACTAACCGGCATAAACTTTCTGGAATCATTTCTAATTCGTTTCCAGCAGCTGAAAATATTTCCAGAGAAGAAAGCTTCCCAATACCGGACGGGATACCGTCGAAATTTAACTTATTATTGTTTAAATATAATTGCCGGAGACAGCTTAATTTACACAGCGCAGCTGGCAACGCGGTCAGCAAGTTATTTGATAAATTGAGCACAACAAGTTTTTGCCAAACATCTGAAAAAAATACGAAATTAATAATCTGTCCTTGACTGATATTTAAATTCACAAAATTAAATAAATTCACCTAAAGCTAAAGATAATTCAGTAACCGAATTGTTCGATAAATTCAATCTTCTCAGATTGGTAAGAGTATAGAGAGCATCTGGAACTCTGGGTAATTCATTTCGACTTAGATCTAGATCTGTTAACGATGTTAACATCTCCAAACTGCTGGGCATGTTATTTAATGTTCTTTGAGTATCTCTCATGTGAAGTGTTTCTAAACTTGTTAACGATGGTAACTGTCTGGAAATATAAATTTGAACGGTAAAATAATTTATGAAAAATGAACCTTCAAAGTAAAAAATATTACTTACCTAAGTTGAAAATGTCCTAATGGATTATGATTTAGAATTAGCGTTTGTATATTAGTCAGTCTTCTCATTTGCGGTGGAAGAGTTTCCAAGTTATTGTTACTCAAATCCAAAAATAGCAAATCGGTCAGATGTATAAATAGTATATTTGGTATGTTAGTAATTCTGCAAGGAAAAAAAATTCAAATATTTCCACCATTGTGAAAATTACAAGCATGTACACAATACTTACTTATTATGACTTAAATTCAATACTAATAAGGAACGGGCTTTCTCCAATCCTTCTGGAACCTCTTTTAAATTATTGTGACTAAAATCTAAAGTAGTTAGTTCTTCTAATTTAAATAAATCAGGCGGTACGCCGGATGACTTGAGAGCATTTTGGCGAACGTTCAAAGTTCTTAAACTCGTTAATTCGGTCAGCTCACCGTGAAGTTTTTCCAATCTATTTCGCTTCAAGGATAAATGCTCCTGTGGGCAAAATACTATTAGTTTTTCTAGATCACGAAGAAACAAAAATCAATTCCAATATCTAACCAGTTTCAGCAAATTTCCAAGTTCAGGAGGTATTTCTTCCAACTTGGTGTTGTTCAGTCTTAGCCACTGTACACTTGACATTAGTTTTACCGAATGCGGAAAATCTCCCTGTCAAATAATACATTAATCAGAATAATAGTATTAATATAAATTTAAGATTATCAACTTACGCTGAAGTCATTTGTGCTGAAGTCGACACCTCGGACGAAAGGTAGCACTCCTGTGTTAGCCATCCTGAGCGGAATTAGGTAAAACACTTGAGAATGAAAATGACCGTTCAGTAAGTTAGGTTTTACACATCCATTGCGCAAATAAATTAACCCATTTCAGGAATTACACAATCACGTATAAAATGGCTCATGTATATTTACATTTTATTCGTCATTTCATAATATTTACGAATAAATTTCCAGAAATTTTCAATGAAGAATGAATAATTTTTCTATGAGAATTTCGTTTTCAACACTCTAATTTCGTGATAACAAAACTTAATTAAACTGAGAATTTTACGTTGTAATAATAAATTGAGGTTTCAAATTTAAGTTGCATAAAATGGTAAAAAAAATCAAAATTTAAGCAATTTTAAGCTGTCAAATCATTAATTATAATTAAAGTAATGAGTTTAATTGACGATGTATTGAAAAAAATAAATGTTTAAACTTTACATAATTTTTGAAAAGAATTTTTACATGTTTAAAAATGCAAAAGTGATTTTGTGTTTTTTTGTATTTATGTTTGAAATATAGTGGGCAGCTTTGTACGAATGGAGTAGGTGTTTAATTTTAATTCAATCGAAAAAAGAACACTTTCCAAGAGAAATTTGAAATTTTACATTTTTTTAAGAACTAATTGCAATTTAAAAAATCAAAATTTCGAACAAAACTGACCTAAAATACGCTCTTCGAAAAAAAAATGATTTAAAATTTGTTTCTCAATAACCTATACCTTCAATTCTTTTTGAAAAAAGTGGGGGTGATGGAATAAGCGATCCGTAGACATTTATTTTTAATTGATGGCAGATACGCAACTTTAGTTTAATTATCTGTATTTTGTGTGTTCGTTGATACAATTTTTAGTATTACATATTTCAGTTTTATTTAAGTAATTTCGTATTTTAATCTAGTGCTATTCGTGAATCTAGTTTTACTATTAAAACCTTTTCAAATCTCCATTGCTGTATTTGGTTGTTTGAACGCATCGTTTATAGAGGTATGTAAACATAATTCTTCTTGCACTACCAAGCTTTACGTAGTGATATTGCAATAAGGAAGTTGAATATTGTGCAAATCAGTTTTGATATATTGCTAAAATCTTATCAACACGTACTAACCAATATCTGCTCCACATTCCTTTGTATACATTGTTCAACATAGTACTTCGCACCTATTTGAACCTCTCTTTTGGTAAAAAAATCCTTGCTACGAATACTATGATTCATGAGATCATCTAATCAGGTTATTTTACGACTTCTCTGACACCTTTTGTTCCTCTAATCACTAATCAATTGAGAACTTCTTTCATCAGTTATTAAATTTCTACAACGCGACGTAATTTTTTATTTTCATTTTTTACTTATAAATTTTTGTAATTTATCGCTTTTTTTCCGATCGTTGATATCGCATGACATTTTGAAAATGCTCAATTTTCCAATCATGTATTTAATGTTGACATTGAACATGCTATTGAACAATTCCGTTTTAATGTACGCATTTCCCTTATGAGCCTTTATACTTCATACAAATGGATTGAAATTTTAATCTTGTATTTGTAAAGGTTGAAGAACGTATAGTTCAATTATTGTTACCTTATATTGTTGAATTTTCACCTGGATGATCGAAGTGTTACGAATATATGCTGATAAATTTTTCTTTAAGTCATTCGTTTTTTTTTTTTTTTTTTTTTTTTTTTTTTTAAGTCATTCGTTTTTTTTTTTTTTTTTTGTTTTTTTTTTTGAAGCAGTACAGTTATTAGTTTTGAGACTGAAGAAAGTTCTTCCTTGTGTTGATTAATGGGCTTCCTGTTCTGTGGGAATGTACTCTAATTACTCGTGTAATTATGTACTAGCGCCGGTATGTAGTTGTACTGTTCTAATTACAGGTATTATTGTTTAAAGGATTTTCGACTTTTAAATTAATACCGATTGTAATGTCTACGTTTTTTTCTGCGTGGGTTGCGATGAAATTCTTCGAGCATACGAGAAATGATATGTGTTTCCGAAAATCGATCCAAAACTATAGAGAAAAATCACGTTCTAGTTGAACGCAGTTATTTCATCGAAGTTGAAAAAAAAATACCCTCAAGAAATAACTTGTAATTGTAACGTTATAAAATGTGTATAGAAAGAAAGTATGTATACATCGAAATGCAGTCGTTTGTTATCGACTGCTCATCGACGACGTTAGATTTCATTTCGAACCAGATTAGATTTTATAGTTTACAAATGAATTAGTGAAAGTGACTAGCCTCAAGTGCGTTGGTTTGAAGCGATAAATTCTTGTTTCTTGTTTTGCGGCAATTAACTGTTCAATACGGTAGTACTTTACTATGTATGAGCTTCTTTTTATGCAAAGGTTAATAGTTTATTTTTTTACCAGCTCGAGTAAACGTTTAACGACATATTTTGTACAGAATATAAACTTAATGAGGCCTGAAATGTTATGCAGTTCATGAGATAAACAAGAATCGCATTCATTAACGCGAACCCAGAATGGACGTGGTGCTTATTTTCATTTGATCGATCCGCAGATTAAATTTATTCAAAATACGTACGTACGATCGCGTGATTTCATTTTCATGTCTGGCTAGCGAGCTTTTAAATTGGTTTGTTTGTAGAATTTTTTATGATTTATCGACTTTTTCGTTTTTTTATCCCTGAATTAGAACGACCACTTCGTGACGTATTTTCAACCCCCTTCTTTCTTTGTTAGTTTTTCAGACCTTATCGTCGATGAGTCACTCATTTACAAATACCTACGAATAATTTACAGAAATTAGCACCATTTTGTAATGAAGAACTGGAGTGTTTGTCAATTTTTTTTTTCATTTATCGATTCACTTTTTCAGACATTGCTTGAAGTTGACCTTTGACGATAAAATACCAAAGTGAAGAATAAGTTAAACTAAAGTTGTAATGTATCTCTTGTGTAATTCAGCTGTTTAGGGAAAAAATTCGAAAAAGGTCGTAAAGTCTGGCATTAAATTAAGAAATTGCTCGTAGATATTTTTCAATTTTTTTTCCACTGCGCTGGTATGCGAACAAATCATTTTGGCGTCGGTGTACCTCTTGTGAAGCGGTATTTTTTTTTTCTCTGTATTGTTTAATTTATTCCAGTATTTTATATGAGTTTTGAAATGAAAAATAGGCTACTTTTTGTTAGAAAAGGTTTCTAATGGGTACCGAACATATTGTAAGATATAACTGGTCGGTTTTGTTTACTTTTTTTTTTCTCTCTCATTTTACTCCACGAACGTATCACGTTGCTTTATAATGAAATTTAATATCTAATCGTTTACCATTACAAGATTCATTTAGGTGAGTAATTTGTTTGACGAAAGTTAAAACTCGGTTAACGAAAAAAAAAATCATTACTTAACTTGTTAATTGAGATATAATACATGGGTCTAGATTTATAGATTTTTCGGCTAAAGAAGACTCGACTAAATTACACGTTGAAAAATTTTGCCTCCCTTGTGCACGTGTATCATGGAGTAAAAGAGGATGGTGCTAGGCTGTGTAAAGAAGTAAAAAAAAACTCGTTGCAAGACAGATAGGTTTAAAAGAGTGTGGTTTTTAATAGCCCGAAGTGGAAAATATGTATGTGTATGTGTAGGTTAATGCATAACGGATCCAGATAACAGATGTTATAAATCGTGAGATATTGCGCAGTGGACATGACCCGCGATCGTGCTATGTACAATGAAAGGTAAAAATTTATGACTTTTGTCTGGCTTTGATTGAAATTATGTAGACTTACGGTCGGTCCAGTGCCTGCAAATGTATCAGCATCTGAGTAATTGCAGGCTACGATGCAGACAAGTCGATATGCGGTCGTTTAATTTACCGAGTATAATATTTCCAGTAAGTATAGGTGAATTGTGTGCAGTTTGCCGTTTCCTGGCTTCTTTTTTTTTATATTTCTTTTTGTTGTTGTTGTTGTTTTTTTTCCATATGCAACGAGATGTATGGTCTTGACTTTGACATTGATGAGTTGTTTGGAAATGTGATATGGTAAAATACGAGTTTATTGATTGATGGTAAAGAAACGTGTAGATAGGAGGTACTCGAATGGTGAAGTTTTATATGTGGAAAGTATATGTTATTGTATGGAGTTATTTGGTTGTCGTAGAAAAAATTTTTACTCAGAAGTTTGAATTTTCATTTTTAATTGTTAGTAAGGTTTAACGAAGAAACCCTGTCTATTAAATTATTGCATGTTTGATATGTTGTTTATTAGCCTGATTTTTTATGTCTTATTGTCAGAGAAAATCACTTGTAATCCCTCAGGTTGATTATAATATTGATAATCTTCCATTTTTATGAGTACTCAGTCTTCTAAATTCTTTTTTCGATTTTTTATCATTTTTTTTTTTTTTGTTTTTTTTTTTGAAAATACACAAATATGCCAAAAATTGACACATTTTATGGCCCTGTAAAAGTGATTCACATTCGAAAATTGCCTCAAATGATCTTTTTGGGTAAAACTAGTCGTACAAAAACTGCTTCTAATGAAATTTTTTTCAAAATTTGAACCTTTTTAGAGCCGAATTAAAATTTCTACAAGGGGTAGGGGGCTGAAATTTTGATGTCTAAAACGATCCACCGTAATATATTCCAACCTGTATAAATCAGGATTACCTTAGGTTAAAAGTTAGTTGTCTTCAAATTCAAGGAGGGAGAGGAGAGCTGTCCTTTTGGGCAAAAATCGGAAAAATTGTATAAATTAAGATTACCTTAGGTCAAAATTTAGTTATGTCTCAATTTTGAAGAGGAGTGGAAGGAGGGGGAGGGGTTCTGTGGGACAAAGATAAGAAAAATTATTCGTCTGTAAATCAATCAATAGAGAATCGAAAATTATATAACATGCCCAAAAAAATAGCCTCTTACATTAATTAGGAAGTTAGATATAACGGAAGTTTCCTTTTTTTTTTTTGACCTTGAAAAGAAGTGGTTCCTCATATAACCCCTTCCCCCTCCCACCATTTGGACATGACGCTAAATTTTGGTATGTGAATTTGGTTGCGGTCCTCTACGTTTCTTTTGAGGAATTCAATTTTTCCACCCCATTACCCTGATTTGTAGGTCCAAAAATAGTTTTTGGGTTTTTAGGGTGTCTAATGGTCAAGCAAGTCATGTGAGGTGAAGAAAAAAATCCACACCAATTAAATCAGAAAATGAAGCTGTTTTCATTTTAAAATTTTGAGTGAATGTCTTAGCTCCATTCGCGAACGGATTTTACGAGTGAAGTATCATGGGGAGGGGGTCAAACACTATCAGATGTTGAACACCCCCCCCCCCTAGCCTTACCACCACCAATACATTTTTAGCTGACAACGCATTTTTTAAAAACGGTTTAAATTTTAAAAAGTATCGTAAAAATTAATAAAAATATTAAAATTTTAAAGTAATTTTGCAAAAAAAAAAAATATCTTGTAAATTCTACAAAATTGAAGCTGAAACTTCTAGAATTGCAGGTTTTTTTTCCATTGAAAATACTATTTTTTCAATTCGTTGGGATATGAATTAAAATCTTATTTTCTAATTTATTTTCTGAAGAGAGGTTGACCCCTAAAAAAATTATGCAAAAGGCCATGCAAGGTCAAGCTAAAAGTCATACATAGTTAAGCTTTTTGCTCGATAAATTTTGTTAAAACATCCTGGTTTTTGCCATTTTCCTATTTTTTTTCAGGCATCTCCTTCCAAATTGAGCTAGGAGGTTGAATGATATGATATGTGATCCAAGATGCTCTTTTTGTGTGTTCAGTCTTTTCAATTCTCTTGCACCCCGCCCTCGACCCTGGCACTTTCTTACAGCCCCAAAATAGTTATTTTTTGCGATTTTTGCGGTTTATTGAGTTTATTCCACGTGTACTGGTATCCCTCCCAAATTGAACTGGTGAGTTGAAATTTGGCGTGTAGACTTGATAGGGATCTTAATCTTACGCGAAAATGGTCAGAAGTGTCCATCACAAATCTGCATAAATGATTGCTCATGATGTAATACTCAAAGCGCCTATATATGTCCCATATTTTTTCCCCCAGCACGGAGCTAGTTGTCGCGTACAGTGTTGCTAACATTGAAAAAGTGATACTACTATAATTTTATTATTTTATAATTGAAAATAAATTCGATAGGAGTTGGATAGAGACTGATGAAATGAGTGAAAATGGTCGTATGAACAAGTTACCATACTCAAAATTTAAAGTGTTCATCTTCAAAATTGAAGGTACTGCATGGGATGTTCTTTCTAATTGAGTGTTATAAAATATTCTTCAGGTAGAGCTTGTGAAACTTTCATCTACATAGCCCTACAATTTTAAAGATATGCAATTTTTATCAGAGACAATTTTCGCCCGTTTTAAAACATTACACAAGAATCCTTGATCACAAAAAATATTTCTAGGTATTTTTGATTTTTTTTAAATCACTGCCTCTTCATATTTTGATTTAGGCAACTGGTTCATATGATCATTTTTACTCATTTTATCATTTTTTCAATGTAAACAACACTGCTACGCAAAAACTAGCCCCATGCGGGGCAAAAAAAGTATATGATTGCGGATGTAGGTGCCTTGATTACTATATGTTGGACAAACATTTGTGCAGATTGGCAATGGACACTTCTGACTTTTCCCTCATTAGATGTGCCTCCATGAATGAAACAAATTCAGGTGACTCCAATATTTTATAGAAATCAAGTTTAAAGGGCTACGCATTGCGATGCTATTTTTTTTTTTTTTTTTTTTTTTCGCTTTT
>FIZR01014248.1:0-10392 GCA_900060175.1 Ferrisia virgata | reverse complement strand
AAAAAAAAAAAAAAAAAAAAAAAAAAAAAAAAAAAAAAAAAAAAAAAAAATTAATAAAAACAACTGGAATGAGAAAGAGTTCCAGCAATTTCATGGTAAATACTCTGAACAAGCAGTAAAATGTGATTCGACTTATGTAGGGTAGAATCTAATGGCTTGAGTTATTTTAATTCGTCATCGATTCAATATTGGCAACAACAGCAGGAATAATATTTAGTTAATATATTATTGTTAAGACGGAAATTTTTGATCGCAAAGTTTTTTTTTTTAGTTTAAATTCCGCGTTTCTGGCTCTCGTTCTCGCGTTTTTTGTGAAGTGTCTAGTGTTTCTAGGTTTCGGTTCGGAGATCGATTTCGTTCTTCTCAATCGGGGTAGAGAATTTCCAGAAAACGAGATACTGTTTGGTTCCGAGAGAGAGGAAGATGGTGAGTGACTAATGACTCGAAAAAACTCAAGTGACTTGTGATTTTGACTTAAGACTTTGACGGTTGACATATGTCAACTACGCTCTATTCGGGGCAAAAAATGTTTTTGGCAGGTTTTTGGGTGCACAAAACCTGTATGGTTCAATCAAACCAAAATGTGATTGAATCAAAATAGAGCCATTTCTTTTCTCTCTGGTCCCAAACAGTCTGGAGTTGAGAAGGAAAAATTGAAACCTTGGTTGGGTTGAATGGAGTCTTTTGAAGCATTGGGATTTATTTGCATGGGACATGGAGCAGTTGACGCGGGACGATGGCTGGAGAACGCGGAGTAGACTAAATAACTTATTATTGTAACTTGGATGTGTAATTGTCGTCTACGATTGATCAAAAACAATACTCATATAGTGTCGTAAGTAAATTGAACAACAATAATATTTCGAAAAGCGATATTGTCAATTTAATTTGGAATATCGCTGATGAAATTATTTAAAATAAATTCCAGATAGGAATCGTACCTACCTGAGGGAAAATGAGTGAATTTTTCGATACTTTGTAGGCGACCTGATTAACGTAAATTAAACGAGTTCTTAGTTAGTTATTTTCATGAGAACTCGTCACTCGATAGCAAAATTTTAATATGTGCATCAATTTCTAAAATTGTAGGTATAAACGTGACGAAAAGTGATATTTTGCTAGCAAAGTCATGGCTATGCGATTGCGTTCATCTCTTCTCATTTAGTCCATCCTGTAAAATTAATTTCAAATTATCTTTCGAAAGTGTATTACGAAAAAACATGAACTATTGTTGGGCCAGAAATTTCGTGAAAAATTTCAAATGCTTGAGTGCGTTAACGTACTTATTGTACGGTATCGCATTCAGGCAGGTTTCGATATCGTTGATCTGCCGCCTATACGAACATTTAGATGTTGGATGGAGTAAGTGAGTCGAGAGGGGTGAATGCATCGTACTTGCATTGACATCTCGTTGTATCGTACATTGGATGCGTGCATCGTATGTGTAACAGTTTCGATACACTTCCGATTATACGTTATTCAATGTAGGATAGCAAACCGAATATACCTATCGTTTGTAATTGATTGCACGAATTCAACACCTACATGCATAGCGTTGTCGTGGCTATTTGTGATATAAATAAATAGATCATCTTATCGCTTATCGGCGACGTAATATTAACAAATAAATACGATCGCTTGGAAATTAAATTCGAATTAAATTTGATAATACCAAGAATTTGTAAGTACAATTTCAAGAATTAAATTACGAATTATTAAATTGAAAACGATTTAACGTACGAACAAAATATTCTCGAAATTTATCAGTGTTCATTTTTATTTTTTTTATTTTTTTATTTCGATAGTTTCGTGTTCGCGGGTGCCTCCATACCCGATAATATGGTGGTGGCGCCCAATGTGCATTGATTCCTATGCGAAATGCTGGGTAAATCGCATTTTTATTTTTTTATTTTTGTTTATGCGATAGGATTGTGACATTTTTTGACTAGATTGTTTTTTGAATTTCGACGAAGCGTCGAGTAGTAAATCAAGATATCAGGAAGTGATTGAACTTTGGATTAAGTGGGTTCGAGCCCCAACGTTGAGTCGTGTGGTCGATTTCGATGTTGTGGGTGAGAGTGGCATAGAAACTGGATCATAAATGAGCAGTTTATGTTTTAGTTATATGCCTAAACGGAGGACATTGTTCAGGAAATTCATATGTTGGTATTGGTGAGTGTTTGAAACCAACTATCTCGTATGAACGTATCTTGAGTCGTTGGATTATGACTGCTCATCATGGTTCAATGAATCAAGATATACACTTACCTGCAACAAACAAAACAAAATAATTGATTAATTTTCGAATAAGAATATTCGATGATGAGATTCAAATCAAATAATTTAATCGCCTGATTTTGACATTTTTTTTTATTATTATTGATTGTGACCTCAAAGCGATTCTAAGACTACAGATTTTCTCGTCGAGTGACGATATGGTGTATTACTAAATAGTGATGATGCACATGCATATATAATTCTATTGATCACGTATTGATGATTAATGTTTCGATTTATATTGATTGGTTTATAGTAGATGTTTATTACTACGGATATAACTTTGATGTTGTTGCCGCGTGAATGTCGTTTGACCAACGATTCCCTACACAGTCCCTTCACACATCCCATCCTTTATAAACAAATTTGGTATAGATTTTTTGTTATACGCAGGTAAATTAATTTTTCTCTCGATTCTAAATTTTAATAGGCAAGTGACGCGTTGGCTGCCTGACGCTATTAGGCTAAGAGAGTAGGTATCACTCCATTGTAGGCTTGTAAAGAAGCTTACGTACTTTACACATACACGTGAATGAGCGACGAGGAGAGTTTAATCCACGGATTACGGAAGCTACCCTCTCGTGAAATTAGACTCGCTAACCTTATCTCCAGTAAACCAGAAATGGGAAGGAAGAGAGGTTCGAAAGAGTCATCTCGTGAAACATCGCCAGTGGAGGGCGATCGATCGCATGAAACGCAACGAGCCTCCACACCAATGAGAAACCCTGCACCCGAAACACTGCCACAGAATCAGAGATCGGAGACTGGTCCAGTGGAAAAAACACCAACAGTGGCGTCAACTACGACAAGTGTCGCAACGACAATGGCGTCGACTAAAACGACAACTAAATCATCGAAGATGCCGATTCAACCATTGGTGCCGAGTACGTCGAAAATCGTGTCGACGAAAACAACGAAAGCATCGACTGATCCTACCCGTTCGCCAAGTCAATCTTCTATCATGACAAAAAGTTCGCAACCAGCGAATAAACCACCACCATTGATAATTCCATCACCTGCACAAATTCAGGCGAAAGCTGTATCAACAAACGTATCGTCGACAACATCGACAACTGTAATTCCAACGTCGAATGTTAATATTGAATCGACTCCTGCTCTAACACTCCGTGAGTCGATTATAGATTTAACTGTTGTCCCTACTGAGGAAACGTGTCATACACCAGATGTTTCTGTAATTCCGCGTCGCGATTCAACTGTACCTATTCTACCTATCACCAATGAATCATACTTCGAGACTGACCTAAATAAAACTGGCGAAATTCCTGAAGATGGCGAATTTGAAGAGACATTTCAAATTCTCAGCCAGGCCTTCAATCATCCAGTTGTCCAACGTCAGTTATCGCTAACTCCAATGTTTGAGCGTATGTCAATCGAATACGCTAAGTATGCAGAAGGTTTACGTGAAATATCGCGATTTCAAGAAAAGCAGTACTGGGATGAACTACGAGAGCAAACCTTTGGCATGTTGAAACCTCCTTCACCCCTTGAAGTTGAGGTGTCCATTCATGAGCCTGCAGTGGGATGTGATTTCAACACGCACCCGACTACCGCTGTAAATGACCCTATCATGATGTCACAACTCCAAGTGACAGCTGCTCAAATTGAAGCTACGCAAAATCAGCCTATTCGTTCGATTTTACGATCCGATAGTGTCTATGATGCAATGGAGGTAATTGAAGAAGACGACACGAGACAAAAAAAGAAGAAACGCGTGTCGATTACATATCCACCCGTATCATCGTCTCAATCTACGTACGAAAATTCCCTCATTGATCCTGAAACTCCAACTGTCGTGCCAACATCACCAAGCGTCGTTTCAACGTCGTCAATCATCGTTTCAAATTCATCTACTGCGATAAATACGTCGAATTCGATCAATCAGATGTCGAATATGGTTCAATCATCATCATACCAACCAATCACATTTGCCCAAATGCAAATGGTTATGGCGCAGTTTATTGAGGCGAATGCGAAAGCTGTCGCTGCTGCTGTCGAAAGCGCGTTTGAAAAACGCTTTCCATCGAAACGAATCAGCGCAACCCGGCCTCCAGTAGTGTCCAACGAAGCTGAAAATTCCGATGATCCAGACACCACTGATGACGAGAGTGATGAAAATCACAATGAAGAAAACCTCAAAACGAGACGGGGTCCAGTCGCAAATTCTACCGCGATTCAACCTGAAGCTAACGCAGCTCGAAAACAGATGATAAGTCGGTTGAATCAATCAAAAGCATTCACGACTATCAAGAGCTCCAATGAAACCATTTCACCTCAGTTACCAAAAATGCTGAGTAAGGCTTTCTCCCAATATCGAGACATAAAGAAGTGGAATCCTCGAACCGACCTTAGATCACCGATGCAGTTCGTCGAAGAATGGTCAAAGAAAGTTCTACCTTATTGCAACACAGAATTCGAAGCTATTCATAGTTTTGTAGCGCTAGTAAGTGGCGAAGGACGCCACTGGCGGAATAAGGTAAACCGTAAAAGTTCTCTCGAACAAGTTATCGAGTCATTCACTGGAGAATTCTACGACAACTTCAAGCAATTGGAGGAATATTTCGAAATTTGTGAGCTTGAGTATCCTGTATACACTGGTCAAACAATACATGAATTCGCTTTGTATTGGATTGAGCGAATGAAACATTCTCGCATGATTCCTTTTGAATCTCAGCTCATTAAACTTAGCGATAAACTCCCAGTGGAGTATGCAAATATGATCGAGCAACTTATCGATAGTGTGAATGATATTGAAAAACCTACCGAGAAGGAAATCGAAAGGATTTTAGAAGCCATCAAAAAACGTTCCGATCGTGATAAACGTCGAAAATCTCCGAGAAAGATCGACATGTCAATTTATTGTCGAAAAAATTTCCAGAGATTTATGGAAGTCGACGATCTTGAAGACGACGATACTTCGAAAAAATCGTCGTTTAAAAATAAATTTGTGAAAAATTCGTCATTGTCGAATACATCCAAATTTGACAAATCGAGGACAACAAATTCTGAAAAATCGAGTTTCGACAAAAAGAAATTCTTTAAATGGAAAAATTTCAAGAATAAAAGCATAAACGTCGTAGATGCTGATTCTTCTGATGATTCCGATACTGATTTTATCGACAACGAGTCGATTCCAGAATCAGATGCCGAATACCAGTATTTTGGAGTTGATTCCGATGGAGAAATTATGCTAATCGACGAAATTAAAAAGAAGAAGAAATCTACAAAGTCGATTCCTGTAGTAAAACTACGAAAGCTGGCGGGAAATGCGATCCAGTCGTCGGAGCGGGCTCGTCCGCCGACTGTGAAATTGCAAACATCAGCAAAGAGCCCATCACCCAATCAAAATCCACCAATAGCGAAATCATTGTCAATGCCTAAGGTTCACCTTTGGCATGATTATCAAATTATCGGTGATAGCATTGCGAAAGGACTTCTTGATTCCTGTAATTCACAGATGCCAGATATTCCATTATGTCGTTCGGGAAATAACGTCGCAAAGCTACTCAAGGAGCTAGACGAGATACAGAGTTTATCGTCAAAGAAAATCATCGTCTATATAGGAATCAATGACGTCACAAAAATTAATTTTGACATCACCATCGTCAAACCAATGCTACAAAAAATTGTGAAGCGCCTCAAAATGCTTGGAGCCAACGAAATTGTGCTCTGCCAAATTGCTCCAATGCTAGGTCGAGAACTTGATCCAGATTTTTGGCTACGCTTAGCAGAAATGAATAATACGATATTTTTCCTCTCGCGCGATGACGAAGCGATCAAGTGCTTCAATGTTTTCCAGTATATGGTGACCAGAAAAGAAGGTTTCAAGACTGAAAAACCATACCGTTACATTGTAAATAATCAAATTACATACGATGTGCGAATGGGGTTATTTCGAAAATGTTCAGTCGATGGTCGCCGCGACATGGTCCACCTAAATTCAGACGCGTATCGACTACTAGAAAGTCAGTTGAAGAAGTTGCTACGCGTTCCTGATGAATTAAAATCTACTGGGTCGGCATTTCAGAGTACGTTTAAACCTCTTCAAATAGCGAAGAGAGAGGCAAACGTCATCGATCATCTCTTAGGCGATAGCGATAATGAAATGTCACCGGTATTTAAGTCGAAGGACGTGTACCCGACACCAGAATCGACTGAACCGTCTACAACAGAAAGTGTCGTCATCGACGATACTTTAAATCGCGAAATAGCACATCATCTTGGACCGGAGATCAATATGTTCGACCCTGATGTCGAAAAAGATAATGAAGCGGAAGAAAGCCATCAGCGAATGAAGCTTCAGGATCGTCCTCCGCTCATCTCACTAACCATTGGCGATTTACACGAAGTTGTATTGGTCGATGGAGGTGCGGGCTTTTCGCTCATTGGCGAAGATTTATTCCGCGAAATCAAAGAAAAACACCCCAGATGTATAACGACGGAAATTCCTATGCGTGGTGGTCACAGTAGCTTTACTCTTGCTGCTGGAAAGCAGAAAATAAAACCATCATTGGTTGCAGTTGTGACATTTCGATTTACTCGGATTCCAAAAGTGTCAAATAAAACCGTTCAGATGGGAGTAGCGGTAATCAGCGGATTAAATCGACGAATGCTATTTGGTCGAAACGCCATCATCGATTTTGAGATGATCCATGATTTTAGGAACCAACAATTTCGACTCAAATATCCAAAACATCCGGAAGAATTCGTAGTTCCTTTCGAGACACTAGATGCCAAACTGTCCTCAGAAATAGAAGAAATCGGAAACGTAGGAAATGCGCTCGATTTCATTCCGACACCTGAACTTTTAGGCGAATATTTCCGAAGCAGTGTTCTTGATGATCAACCTGAGTCATCAGTAGAGCTTGGAAAATTACTCACTAGCGTCGAAGTTTTAAATATCGAATTTCGGGCACCATTGGTGGAAAATAAATTGAAGTTTACGATAACAAATAATGAGTTAACCGAATCCCAGGTAGACGACATTAAAAAACTCGTTCAAAAATACGCGTCGTTATTTTCGGGGAAAACTGGATGCTGTCGAGTATATACTCACAAGTTTGACTATATCAAGGAACCAGAACGACTATGGTGCAAGTATCGCGCTCCACCATTGGCTCGTAAATCCGAAGTCGATCGAACGATCGAATCCTGGTTGAGAGAAGGAATTATCAAGCCGTCAACGAGTCCTAATCGAATCCCACTCGTGTACGCTAAAAAGAGCGACGGTTCTACACGTACATGTGGAGACTTTCGTCCCTTGAACGAATTTCTTCATATGCATGGAAATGAAGTTCCCAAAATAGAAGAATTGAAATATCGACTAGCGTCTGCTCAATTTTTCACATCGTTGGATTTTAACAATGGTTTTCTGCAAATCCCGTTGGCAGAAGAAGATCGTCGTTATACAGCATTCTCCTATGAGGGCAAACATTTCGAGTTTTGTAGAGTGCCTTATGGCACTAAGGACTCGATGCCGGCATTCATTGCAGCGTTACAAATAGTCCTCGCTGACCTAGAGGAGTTTGTTGCCACCTACGTCGATGATGTGCTAATTTTCAGCCCGACATGGGAAAAACATGTGAACCATATCGAACAAGTGCTCGAGAAAATTCAGGAGTCGCAAATGTCATTGTCGCTAAAAAAGTGCCAATTTGCCAATACCGAAGTGAAATACCTAGGTTTATTGGTAAATAGAGAGGGCACACGACCAAACCCTGACAGAGTGTCGGGAATTGAAAATATTCCGCCTCCAGTGAACAAGAAAGCATTGCAGTCATTTTTGGGAACCATAAATTTCTACAGATCCTTCATACCTGGGATTACCAAAATTTCAGAACCATTAAATCAACTCCTGAAGGATGGCGCAAAATTCCATTGGCGGTCTGAGCAACAAAGCGCGTTTGAAAGTTTGAAAAAGGCGTTAGTAGATGTTACACTAAACGCACATCCCGACTTTTCAAAACCTTTTCACATAAGTACTGATGCGAGTGTCAAAGGCGTGGGAGGGTCAATATGGCAGATCAACAATGAGGGAAACGTCGTGCCAATTGGACATACAAGTCGAATTACCTCTCCTCATGAAAGGAATTACTCTACCACTGAATTGGAGTTACTAGCAATCATAGTCGTGTTGAGTAAGAATTTCCACCTATTGGCATGTCGAAAGTTGATCATTTATACCGACAACCATGCCAATGTTTTCTTGAAAAGGCGAGAACTTATGCCCTCTAGAATCAATCGCTGGTTTTTATTTCTTGAAAATTTTAATTTTACACTTCAACACGTGAAAGGAACGAAAAATGTTGTCGCGGATACCTTGTCGCGCTTCCATAGAATCAACGTTCGCCAGGAGACAGATAATGTTGTACCAACAGAATTAGAGGTTGATTTATTTGATTACCAAATCGATCAAACGTTCGTCAATGACTTGAAAAACATCGCCAAATTGCAAACTGCTGACGAAACACTTCAGAACCACCTAACGTCGAAGAAAACAAAATTTGAGATCGATCCAATGTCGAGAAAGTATCTACTCAAGGGTAGAGATGGAATTGCAAGACTATATGCTCCACCAAAATTGCGGGATCCTCTCATACGCTATTATCATGGCTATTATGGTCATGTGGGAATCTCCAAAGCAATCCGGCTAATAAGAAGACGTTTTGATTGGCCTGGGTTGACTTCTGACGCATACCGGCATATCAAAAAGTGCGAATTATGCAACCAGATGAAGAAAGCTAATCTATCGCACACAGGGCCAATAAAAAGCCATGAAGTAAAAAACGTTAACGATGTCGTTGCAATCGACTACTTCGGACCGCTGCCAACTTCAAGGTCATCATCGCGATATATCGTCGTAATGCAGGACGTATTTTCAAAATATGTAAAGCTATTCCCACTTAAAATTGCAAATTCGACGAATACCATTCAGTGTGTCGAGAAGTGGATTCAATTGTTTGGGAAGCCCAAAGCGATCCTGAGTGACAACGGACCTCAGTTCCGCTCTGTCCACTGGAACACACACTGGCGATTGCAGAATGTAGCACTCATTAAAACCGCGACTTATACCCCATCGTCAAACCCAGTAGAAAGGGTTATGCCGGTGATCTCTACTACACTTCGATTATATTGCTCCAAAAAACAGAAGAAATGGGCGATGATACTTCGAGATATCGAACTCAAAATTAACACTACCGAAGCATCAGCAACAGGAGTTGTGCCCTTTGAGCTTGTCCACAAAAGAAAATTTTTGGATGATATCGATCGCGTTTTCTCGCAAGACCATCGCGTCCGTTATACTGTACTCAAGAATATCGCTAAAAATAATGCCGAGAGGAGTCGAGAGAAAAGAAGACTGTATTCCGAAAAATCATCTCGTCAGTTGGTATTGCGACCAGGAAATATCGTTTATTTGAAGTCGCATCCATTATCACATGGTGACCAAGGAGTTGCCGCGAAATTGTCGCCACAATTTACTGGTCCGTTTGAAGTGGTGAAGCAAATCCATCCAAATTATTACCGTTTACGAAATCGAGATGGCGAAATTAAATTCGCCAACATACGTAATCTCAAAATCATTTCGTAAACGGTACTATCACGGATCTGTTTTTCTCGTTGTCGTTCTTTTATTTTTATAATTTTTGTGATATGTTTAATTTCATATTCGTTTTTTATTTTGTTTTTCTTTTAGATTCTAAGATGTTCATTAGTATTATTATTATTTTATTTTTATTTTTTTTTCTCGCTCGAAAAGATTTTGATTTTGATTTCTTTTGCTAATTGTTATAAAGAATGTCGACTTGATTGGTTTTCACCCTCTCAAAATTGTCGCGAAAAAATTTTTTTTTTTTTCTCGTTATATGTATATATATTTTCTTTTCACTTGTGACCCATGTGGGGAACTCGTGGCCTAATCAGCGCTTTGCCTCGTTTTTGATTGGCAGTTTTGTATCGAAATGATCGATGCATTTTTAGTTTATATTGCTATCCATTTAATTGCTGTTGAAATTCTTTCTTGTTGACAGAAATTTCCAATCTCCTGTTGAGCGATGGCTTTGATTATTCCCTTTAAACCACCTCCAAGGTCGAGTGTCA
>FIZR01014243.1:0-11301 GCA_900060175.1 Ferrisia virgata | reverse complement strand
TAAAGTAAAATTGACGGGTTCGGACGGAAAAGAAAAGTACGTCATGGTGTCCGAATATGATGATTCTTTCTACAAAATACCAATCGCAAACTACGCAGAAGGTGAGTTGGTATTTATTCTCGATTCTGGGGCTACAGAACATATAGTAAATGATAAAAATATTTTAAATAAATTTACAACACAAACTGGGACGATTCGAAGCTGTAATAAAAATGTCTCGGCTAATGTAAAAACTGAAGGTGTGAGTGAATTATATATTAAAACTTGCGACGGTAATAATATTATATTGAGAAATGTTCTGTATGCTCCAAATGTCTCTAAAAATATTATTTCATTCAGAAAAGTAGTTATGTCTGGTGTTAAAATTTTACTATCTTCTGAAGGTGCCAGTTTTGTAACTAAAAATCAAACTATAATTACTGAGAGTATGTTTGATGGTCGTTTCTGGATTCTAATTTTCAACAGGATTCAAAATTATTCGTCAGATTCTAAAATACTACGCAGCATGCTGGTTTCTAAAAATAAAATTATACTCCTTGGCCAAGGCGTCACGAATCTAGCTGAGTTTCCTAAAGAAAACAATAATAAAATTATTCAAAACAAAGGGAGTAATGTCTTGTTTCAAGATAACTCCAAAGTTTCGCCTCAAAGTATTCGTGATGAAAGTTTCAATGCTGATGTAGAGGAGGAGCATAATTATGCTATAAAACCACTCGCAACAAACGAGCTTACGGAGGAGCGTAATAATATTGTTGATTTAGAACATACTTACGCTAGATCACTAGATCAAAATAATAGTACAAAAATAGGTAATAATTAGATTCTTGAAAGCTTCGATAAAGAAAACATTAATTTTGATCAAGCGAAAAGTTCATTTGAGGAGGCTTCTACAACGACGAATAATACAGGTGGGAAAAATACAAAAATAAGTAAAGGTTTAGTATGGCACATTCGATTAGGACATGTTTCTAAAACTTATCTACAAGCCGTTTCTAAATATATACCTGAATTGAAAAATGTTGTTTTTGAAAATGACATTCAAGATTGCGAGATCTGTATTCAAGCCAAAGCTGTCAAAAAAGGGTGTACATCGGAACGGTTTAAAAATTCGGAACCATTAAGATTAATTCATACTGATTTAATGGGCCCTGTTTCTCCAAGCAGTTTTTGTTATGGGAATCGGTATATAATTACTTTTACTGATGATGCTACTAGGTATGTGTGGGCGTATCCTATACCAGATAAAACAACAGTACATATTGCGGTTTCTAAACTTCTTACTAATATACGTCAGATTAAGGGTCAAAATGCTTTGATTCAAGAGTTTAGGCTAGATAACGGTACCGAGTATATGACTGAAGAAATGAAAGATCTAGGTAAGAAAGAAAAGTTTAACTTGAAACCAGTTCCACCTTATTCACCAAATTTAAACGGAACTTCTGAACGATTAAATTTTAGTCTACAAAGGTTGATTCGCTGTTTAATTTTTGATTCCGGATTTCCTAAAGAAATGTGGGCATGGGCACTTCAATATGCAGTAGACATACATAATAAAACTCCAAAGAAAACGTTGAATGGAAAATGTCCGTATACTTTATACATTCAAAGGCCATGTACTATAAAATATATAAAACGCTTCGGTTGTGTTGCTCATGTGTTGAAAAATACACCACTGAGTAAGTTTGAAGAAAGAACAATTCGAGGTTTCTTAGTAGGGTGTAACAAAGACTCATATACGGTTTTTATTCCTGAAACAGGAAAATTTATAAGGAGTAAAAATGTAGATTTTATAGAAAGTAAAATTTACGGCGATGTTTTTTGTAAACCAAAAGAAAAATCAGTTCTGGAAAAGGAAGGGAGTGAAAAAGAAAATGAGTTTTGGTACGACAAAATTGAAAATTCTCCAAGTAAATTACTAGAGTCTATAAATATGACTGAAGTTCTTTGGTTAGATTATTTTGAAGAAAAAGATGATGAGGACGATTATATCAAGGTTTTAAACTTAGAAAGTGACCCAGTAACTTACAAAGACGCTATAACTGGCCCAGATTCTGAAAATTGGAAAATTGCGATTCATGAAGAATTAAATTCAATAACTAAAAATCATACTTGGGATGTAGTAAAAAGAGATTCTAATTCTGAGAAATCATTGAACATCCTTACTTCAAAATGGGTGTTTCGGAAAAGTTTACTCCAGATAACAATGTTATATATAAAGCTAGATTGGTAATTTGTGGTTTCCAGGATAAAAATTATTATGATCGTTCCGAAACATATACGCCTGTAATTAGACTAACTGACTTTCGTTTCCTTGTTGCTATTGCGTGTAAGTTTAATTTAGAGATGCATCAGATGGACGTGAAAACCGCCTTCTTATATGGTGATTTAGTAGAAGAAATTTATATGTATCTACCTGATGGTTTTACTGGAAAAGAAAAATTAGTTAAAGATTATGTGTTGAAATTAAGAAAGTCTCTTTATGGATTAAAAATTAGTCCAAAGAAATGGTATGAAAAGTTTAAAACAGAAATTTTAAAATTAGGTTTTAAACCTTATGAGTTTCAATCATGTTTGTTTATTTGGAGACAGGGTAACAGCTTTGTAATAGTAGGACTCTATGTTGACGATATTCTGATTGTTAGAAACAACCCCGGTAAAATTAAAAACTTGAAATTTAATTTAAATAAAGTATTTGAAATGACCGATCTGAAAGAGCCGAAAAAGTTTCTAGGCATTGAAATTTTTAGAGATTCACAAACAAAAAGTATTTTTATACATCAAAAAGGCTTTATCGAAAAGATTCTAAAAAGATTCAACATGGAAAATTGCAATCCGGTTCGCACTCCTTGTGTGACTAACGAATCCGAAAGAAAAGGAATAAAAAGAAAATTGCAAGATTTTGATAAAACCGAACTGAGTAAAATACCGTTTAAACAATGTATTGGGAGTTTATTATATTTGGCTAATGCCACTCGGCCTGATTTAACTTTTGTTGTAAATAAATTGAGTAGAAAACAAACAAATTTTGATTCAAACGATTGGCTAGAAATAAAACGAATTTTGAGGTATCTTTCAGGAACTAAAAATTTAA
Organism: Ferrisia virgata; assembly: GCA_900060175.1. Classification (NCBI taxonomy): domain Eukaryota; kingdom Metazoa; phylum Arthropoda; class Insecta; order Hemiptera; family Pseudococcidae; genus Ferrisia; species Ferrisia virgata. Next base: position 8,210 of record FIZR01014243.1, on the reverse strand, counting down.
GTTTAAAATTTGAAGGTAAATCAGATAAATTAGAATGTTTCGTCGATGCCTCGTTAGGAACAAACTCTGAAAATGGTAAATCAACTTCTGGTCTCATTATGACCCTATTCGGCGATCCAATTTATTGGAGAACTAAAAAGCAAACCCATGTAGCTTTGTCTACAATGGAAGCTGAGTATATAGCTATGTCCCTAGTGGCAAAGGAATTAACTTGTTTGAGAGAAATGTGTAAGCATTTAATTAAAATTGATTCGATTCCCATTATGTATGAAGATAACACTTCAGCCATCAGTATAGCAAAATCTGAAGAATCTCAGTCTCTAAAGCATGTAGTAAATTTGTGCTACCATTATATTCGTTTCGAAGTAGCTCAGAAAAATTTAATAGTAAAATGGAGAAAATCTGAAGATCAATTAGCGGACTTCTTTACTAAAGCTTTAGGTCACGCTAAGTTTCTAAGTTTCCGTTCGAAAATTTTATTTCCTCTTAACTAATGTTATCTTTCTCTGTTTTAGCAGATACAGGATCCGGAGATGTCTGGGCGAGCACTAATGAATAGTTTTGTGATTGAAGAAAGATACGAGACTACGAGCTTACAATTGTATTATTTTGAAAGTCTATGGAGAATCGACATGTGATTCAACCAAATTTCGTTTATCAGTCTAAGTTCCAGTCATTTATTATTCTGTTATGTTTCAGAGTTACTATTATGGTTTATGAATACTCTGTTTTACTTATTATTATCATCGATTTTATACTTTTGCACTTTTTTATTATCATTTGTTTCATTTATGATTTAACTAGTTTGTAATTGGTTAGAGTTAGAACAATCTGTTTTGTCATTAGTTTCCGGAAATCTCCAACTAATGAGAAGGGAGCGACGGAAGGTATATATTTAGAATGGCTTTATTGACTCTTTTATTATGTATTGTGGTTCGTACTGACTCGTTGTGTTGTTAGCTTTACCTTTTACTTATGTAATGTTGTTTCCTTGATTATAACATCTTTAATTAATTATTGATGGTACACGAGACAGAGACTGTTTCTAAAATAAGCTTTCCTAAAGAATAAATAATATTCGTTTCTTAATACTATTCTATTTCGTTCGTTTAATATTTATTATTATCGTTCACATTCATATTTTCTATCGAATAACACTACTTGTTGCATCATATCTCATAGACCAATTAGTGTGGAATGGCTGCGCCCTCTAGGTAGGATTGTTAGAATGGATTACCTACCTTGGGCTTCTGGCAGTAGCGGTAATGAACACAGATGGCATATGGTAAGATAGTAGTGCCATTGTTTTTTTTTTGGAGTTGGTAGTTTAGTTTTTTTTGGTATCTTGTACAAGACTGGAATTCTTTTTCTTTTATCTAGTAGAAGGATTTGGAATTTTTTCTTTGGCAATTGGTAATTTTGGTGAAATGGTATTATAACGCATTAGTGATTATGCAGAACTGAATCACTATTTCTGGCATTGGTGGTTATGCTGTAATGAACCACAGATAAGCATGCTAGTTATTTGGGGTGCACCTGACAAGGAGCTTGGTAAAAAGGGATGTGAATATCATTAGATACATATCAGATATTTGACTATTGTGTCTATGTTTAGATGTGGAGGAGATAACAAGGGCAGTGTTGGCCGCTTTAACTCCTGCTATATCAGATGCGATATCACAGAAATTGGCATCTGAGAAGTCTGCGGAGGAATTACAATCAGAGACAGTGGATCCCAAATCTAATAACAATGAGGGACTGAAAGACCAAGAGGAGACTGGAGATGGAAATGAGGTACAGGGCATGATAAACGGTGTACTGGTACAAGAGGGAGATATAATCCAGCTTCAAGTATATGTCTAATCATCTAAATGATCGATTAGTGGCAACTTGGACTAGAATATACCCATCTTTCAAATACTAGTTTATGTAGAGTGAAAATAGTAGGAAGGAGTTGCATCTTAGCTCAAGGTGCTGGCTAACTCATCTTTATGATCGATTAGTTACAACCAAGACTAAAATGCTCACACTCCTGAAACCATTTGAGATTGTGACATGTTATAGTTTTTTTTTCTGAGAAGGTGGTTTAATCTGAGATGTAAACCAATTATCTCTATGATCAATTGGCAGCAATCTCAATTGAACTTAACCTGATCAGGATTTCTTAAGACAGCAATTGTAAATTGTTATTAATGATTGGGATGTGGATATGTTGTAGAGTAAAGTTCGAACGTGGCGTAGACATAAATTAGACGGAATTGTTCCAGAGAAACTTCAGGATGGGCTGGACTTTGAAACATGGGAGTCCAATTTTAGATTAGCTACTAGGGTAGCTGATCTGGAAGATTTGTTTTATGATGGAGTCCAGGCGCCTAATATATTAGAAGGAGATATGGATGAGCGGAAATTTATTGCTCGGAACCTGGTCCTGCAGTACTTGGATGCAACATACTTGCAGTATGTCCAGAATCTACAGGAGCCAAAGGAGATGTTGGAGAAAATCCGGTCAGTGAGGGAGCCGGATACCAATGCAACTGGTATAGCTGCATGGGTCGCTTTAAAGAGTTATAGATATAACTTAGAACAGTCGGTGGCTAAGAACGTGTCAGAATATGACAGAATTGTGACAAGGTATAATGCATGTGGAGAAAAGTTGTCTGATTGTATGAGGAGAGATATCTTCGTATATACTCTTCCTAGCAAAGCGAGGCAGCGCATTCTTGGGACGATGCGAATACTTAAAAAGGAGGAGGCAACATATGCCAAAGCTGTAAATCTCCTGCACGAGGCTGAGAGAGATAGGCAGCTGGATCTCTCAGAAAGAGAAAGAGAGAGGGCGTTGTTGGTAAAGGAGAAAGGGAGAGTGCTAAAAAGAAGCAGACTGGAAGAAGAGGAAAGAGATATGAGGAAACGTCAGAGAAGATTTGAAGGAGAAGGAAGGAGTCAGAGAAGATTTGAAGGAGAAGGAAGGAGTCAGAGAAGATTTGAAGGAGAGGGAAGGAGAGAGAAGCAAGATGAAAAGAGACTAAATTGTTACATATGTCAGAAACCAGGACATATTGCGAATGAATGCCGCAGCAATTTGGTTAAATGTTTCAAATGTGGAAAGATGGGCAACCATAAGGCAAAGTTCTGTCCTATCACAAAGGAGGAGGAGGCCAGAGAGAACACTGTCCAATCGCTTCGCAAGAATAGGAAACTAGGAGCAGCAAACCTGGCAGACTCTGATGGCTCGGTGTCTTATTCATCAGCTGATGAGGAAAATGGTAAGTACCTCATAATTGATTCTGGAGCAACAGAACATTTCTTTGGCGAGGAGAGAGTTCTAACTAATGTTAGAAATTTGTTAGAACCAAAGAGTATTGTTTGTGCAAACAAAGGAAAGATAAAATTGAAAACAGTAGGTGAAGTTAAAATAAAAATTGGAAGAAACAAAGTATTGTTATTGAAAGAAGCGTATGCACATTCAGATTTTGCTCAAAATTTACTTTCTGTGAGAAGATTGGTGAAAGAAGGATATCAAGTGATATTTGATGATTCTTCAGCTGAATTGATAGAGAAAAGCACCGAAAAAAATCATTTTGAAAGCACCATTTGATGGTAGGTTATGGAAAGTAAAGATGGATATTATTTCTGAGCAAGATCATGCGTTTCTTACTGTAGAAAATGATGTACCAGAAAGTGTAGAAATGGAACAAGAGGTAGGAGGGAGAAATAACAAAAAGAAACAAAAAATGACAGATGAGACAGAAATTGACAGAAAGAGGAGAAAGATTGATGAGGAGAAAGAGGAGCTTGGAGTATTATGGCATAGGAGACTGGGGCATGCCAACAAAAATTATCTCAAATATCTGTCCACTAGAGTTAAAATTATGAACAAGGCTTCATTCACAGACAAGTTAAAGGACTGTGATGATTGTCTTCGTGGAAAATTTGCACGTCAACCTTGCAAAAAGACTAGAAAAAGGGCAACAAGACCTCTACAAATTATACATTCTGATGTTGCATGTGCTTTTCCAGTATCACATAAAAACCAGAGAACCATGTTGGTAACTTTCATTGACAATTTTAGTAGGTATGCATCAGTTTATACTATACAAAAGAAAAGTGAAGTGAAGCAAATGTTTAAAGCATTTGTTGATGAAGTCAAGAATGATTTTGGAGAGAAATATACCATTGGAACCTTGAGGTGTGACAATGGTACAGAGTACATTAATGAGGAGTTGAAGGAGTTTTGTAGGGAGAAAGGTATCAATATTGAACCTTGTCCTCCTTTTACAAGTCAATTGAATGGAGTAGCGGAGAGGTTCAACAGAACCATTCAAAATAAAATTAGAGTGTTACTATTTGATTCAGGTTTCCCTACTTCATTATGGGAACATGCAGCAGCTACAGCTACTTATATACATAACAGGTTACCAAACAAGTCAATAGACTTGGAATGTCCTTATTTCAAGTATTTTGGTGAAGAATGTGATATTTCAAACCTGAGAAGGTTTGGATGTATTGTATATACAAGAAACACAGATCCAAATTTGAAGAAATTAGGAGAGAGAGGAGTGGCTAAATTTTTATTAGGATATACAAACACAGGGTACATGGTTTTAAATCCAAAAACCAATAGCACAGAACATATCAAACATGCTCATCATATAGAGTCAAAGGTGTATGGTGACTTCAAAGGCAAAAAGCCAGAAGATTCTTGGTGCCTCTTGGAGGAGACACCAGAAGGAGATGGAAGATGACCTTGGCTGGGCTCCGAAGGGAGTTACAGAAGGTGATCAGGAGTTAGGAGATGCTATTATTTGTGATCAGGATGGAGCTACAGGAAAATCAGTTCCTGTTTCTGAACTTGCAGGGCAAAAGGAGCATAGTAAGGAGTCAGATGACTCAGAGTATGAATTGGATGGAGTTGAAATCATCTCTGATATCAGTGATGATGAAGGTGGAAAGGCAATTAACGAGGGGTATTTGTCAATCAAAAATCGTGGTACATATGAAATAGTAGATAAGCCAAAAGGAGTGAGGATTGTGGACTCAAGATGGGTCTTGAGAGTGAAGAAAGGAGAAAAGGGTTCAATATATAAGGCCAGACTTGTGGCAAGAGGCTTCAAACTGAAGAAAAAGTATGAAAAACACGAGACATTTGCACCAGTTGCAACAATGGGAGCAGTCAGGATGATCTTATCCTTAGCAAATAAAAAAGGACTAGATTTACATCAAATGGATGTAAAATCAGCCTTTTTAAATGGAGAATTGAATGAGGATATATATATGTGTATTCCTGAAGGTTTTTCTGAGGAGGCTAAGTTTAGAGGGACAAAAGTCCTCAAATTAAAAAAATCTTTGTATGGGCTTCAAGTGAGTCCAAAGAATTGGAATGAGAGGTTTCATAAAGTTATGAAAGAATTGAACATGGTTCCAGATGGTGCTGAACCTTGTCTATACATTTGGAGGGAGAAGAAAGAATTTGTGATCCTGATTCTATATGTTGATGACATATTGATCACAGGCACAAATTGTGAAATGGTAGACAAGATTAAGCAAAAATTGAAGGAGAATTTTGACATAAAAATGATGGGTGAACCTCAAAAGTTCCTAGGTGTTGAAATATTGCGAAATCTGAAGAATCAGACATTGAAGATCCATCAGTCGCAATATATCAAGGAGATTGTGGAGAAATATTCCATAGGCAAAAGAAAAATTGCACCAACACCAATGGTTCCTCAAGAAAATGAACAGCAAGTTGAGGAATCTGAGGTCAAAGGTTGCAGGAGGTTAAAGTTTAGAGGAGTTGTTGGCTGTTTGAGTTTTATTGCAAACTCAACCAGACCTGATATTGCCTATGCAGTCAATAGACTGAGTAGAAATCAGGAACATCCTTCACTGTGTGATTGGAAAATGATGAAAAGAGTGATTGACTACTTGAGAGGTAGTATGGACTTGGGAATAATCTTTTGTGGTAAAACTGTGGAAAAGGTGAAAGCAATTGAATGTTTTGTTGATGCAAGTTTTGCATCTGATAAACAGGATCGTAAGTCAACCTCAGAATATCTTATCAAAATGTATGGAGATACAATATGTTGGAAAATTAAGAAGCAAACTGGAGTATCTACTTCATCCACTGAGGCGGAGTACATTGCTCTTGCTTCTGGCTGTAAAGAGGCGATAGTGTGGGGATGTATCCTAGGTAGGATCACTAATGAGGAGTTTATCCCCATAATTTATGAGGATAATAGGTCGGCAGAATACCTTGCCAAATCGAGGAATACTGGTAAACTGAAGCATGTGGACATCAGTTACCATTTCACAAAAGATTTGGTAGAAAATCAAAAGGTTGTAGTGGAGCACATTGAGTCAGAAAACCAAACAGCTGATTTTCTCACAAAGCCACTGAGACATGAATTATTCGAAAAATGTAGAAAAGAATGTCTTGGTTGAGATGTACTTATTACAAGATTAGGAGGGAGTTATAAATGTTGGGAGATTTGGAGAAAGACGAACAAATTGAGGAGTTTGTACAAACTTACTTAGTAAAAGTGTATTCTTTTGCTAATCAATTTTAATTTGTTCAATAGGCACGGAACAGTATCATAATCGTTCCAGATAAGAGTTCCTGATAAATCAAGAAGAACTTCAACAGATCCAGTAATCCCAGTTGTATCAAGGAGGGAGTGTTAGAACTGTAAAAAATATATTAATACAATGTTAGGTTGATACACCTGGTAACATTGCCTTCGTATATGTTGTAGTTGTGGTTGTTACATTAAGTTAGCGTCTCTTATAGCTTCTGTTTATTGTTCTGTAATTTTGTATGAATATCTTTTAATAATGTTGAATTATGTTTCATGATCAATATATTGTAATTGCTGGTGTTTGTGCATTGTACGTTTTGTTTTTATAACAAAATCTATAAATGTTTTTTTATTGAAAATACCTGAACTTTCATTTGAACAACACAAAACACTGTGAGGGTAAGTGAAAATTTTACTAACAGTATTAACAAAATAATATTGATGTTTCACCAACCAGTGTTAAAAACCACCAGAACCAAAACTCACCAGAACCACTTTTTTTTCAATTTTTCAATTGGGAACCAGAACCATTTGGAACTGGTTCCAAAATTTGGGGGAAATCCCAAAAAGGACCAAAAAGAACCAATTTAGAAAGGAAAAAGGAAAATTTCCATTTGGGAGAACCAGAAAAAGGAACTTATTTTCAAAATTAAAACAACCACCTTCACAAGGAAATATGTTTGAAGATAAAACCACCACCAATAAGAACCTTTTCAATTACACTGTAACCAAAACAAGAACCATCACCACCAATTTGTGAATTGGTTCATAATGCCAAAAAATTGTTGGATTGTATTCGCGCTCAAATCTCTGTTTCTGCGAATAAATATTTGAGGAATGGAGATCGGAATAAATTAAATTAAATAATGTGAATGTGATAGTTATTTAAAAAATAGAATTTTTGTAAGTTAAGTGAACACAGATCAATGAAAAAATGGTTCGGAAGCAGAATGGTGTATGGTGTGATGAATTCGAATTTGATGAAACTACTGGTATTTCAACGTGCAAGCACAGTGTCGATACTAATAAATGTCCCACAATCAAGGTAAATCATCTACAATTAATCGTTTGTATTTTGTTTTATGTAATGTAATAATGTTTCATGTCAAACTAAAAAAGAAACATCGCATTATAGTTATTACTGGCACATTTGTGATACCATCTTTTTTTATTTCTCATTATAGGGTAATCACAACACCAACTTGAAAAGACACATATCCTCAACTACAAGTTCAAGTTCAGGATCAACTGTAAATTCAGATGGGAATGATAATTTGAATGCAAAGAGCGCTCTTGCATCAAAATCTACTATAGAGCTGTTAACTTTGACGTCATCATTTCTGTTATCACGAACTGGTGTGTAAACAAAGAGGAAATTTACACACCATCAAATCATAACTTCACGTAATTTATTACTTTTTTAAATTAATTTTAAAAGTTTTATTAATGTTTTGTGATAATTGTCGAACAAAACAGTTAAGCAATTACACAGAAGGCTTGCCGTTTGAGGCGCAAGCCCGATACTGTGAGAAAATTAATAGTATAAAGGTCGACCCTTACTTACTCATAGAATGCCAATATGAATCTTGGCGGAACATTTTGGTCGAAATTCCAAAGTTGGAATTTCTGAATATT
>FIZR01014231.1:0-25097 GCA_900060175.1 Ferrisia virgata | reverse complement strand
AAAACATTAGCAGAACAGCATTGTATAGCTATTATGAGAGTATTGGCTGCTGAAAATTGGCATGTAGAGCAAGTGTAGGTGTTGAGAAAAAATTTTCGGAATGGAAGATGTATCGAACGTCCTACCAGACCATGAGCAGATGGAGGGGATCATTTATTTCTTTGTTTTCTGGTTTGTACAATTTTTTGACTGTATTCTACAAATAATTTTCGAACAATCATTAGAATCTTTATCGAGCTCTTCTAAAATTTACCTAATTCCAAAGCAGTAAGCTATCAGGCTGAAGCCTGTATTCTACACAAAATTCATCTTTTTTTCAACTTTGCCGAACCATGTCAGTTGCAAATTATGCAGAATACTTGAATTAATTAAATGCACAAGTTGATCTTCAATTTTTTCCAAATACATCATCGTCAAGTGCTCCGGAACCACTTTGAGCGTAATCTTAAAGGTTACGAAATGCAACCATTCTGACTCTGGAGCCGAATTCAAAATTAAATACATTCTCAATACATTTATCGAATTATGCTCATCGATTGTTTTCTCACTACATTTTGCTAATCCAATAGGCGAGCTCATTTATCTCGTCAATTAGCCATCGTAAACAGATCATCATTACTTAGTATGAATGCGGTTGAAGTGCGTGCACAGGTAGAGCAATTATCGCGTTTTTTTTTTTTTCGCAAGTCGCCAGGTAAGTATAGATAATAATTATTACATCGTGAAGTATTTTTTTCTTCTCTTTCAACGAGTGGTCGACAACGTCAACGGCCTAGTCGACTCGTTCGGCAAACAAGCCGGCAAATTTATCGTAAGTATAAAGCCAGAGGCTCGATGCGTCGGCGAAATCATTTACGTTCTTACGTACGCCTCGTACCTTCAATATTGGTTTCCTATGCTGCGGAAAGAACCAAGCGCAGATAGCTTTGTAGTACAATAAATGATTGAAATATCGCAAACGATGTATTATAATTTACGTGAAAAAAGTTGTAGGTACCGATGTAATTTGATGGAAAAATTCCTTAAAAAGACGTGTCCGGTGACTTTCGTTTTCCTCTCTCTTGCAAAATCGTATATATAATAATATAATGTACCTGACTTGGACAAGTACACACACACACGCGTTCGTCAGCATATTACGTAATGGATAGGTCCTCTGCTGTAAAATATGGAAATAATAATGAAAAAAAAAAGTATGATTGTAATGGCAAAATGCCACCTCGAGACATTAATTTTACCAGCCAATTAGTTCGTATATACTTATTAACTTGAACTTGACAGCAGCACTCTTTCTCTAATACAAAAAAAAAGCATCGTAATACGTTGCATTTTGAGGTCGATTTTCACAACGTAGATAGGAGAATTGTTCATTTATGCAGGAACTAGACGCACAAAAGGACTTCAAGAGTGGACTTGCTTGAAATAAGTACTATATAGCTGTTTCCCATCAAGAACTGAAGGTATTGTAAAAATTTAAAATCGATTACTTCAGTTTTACTCAAATTATCACTCAGAAACAACTGACCAATTGCAAATCTAACCAATCAAAAGTGTAATGTAAAAAAAAACACGTGTGCGAATTATTTTTTAAACGTATATTTTTGCATTAATATTTTTTAATTGCGTCGCGTCGGTCTTGATCGCAGACATTTGTGTAATTTTTACCAAATAGGTAAGCAACAGTTTCAAATTAGAAGTACGAGGAATGTTTCTAAATATTTCAACGCAGAAAATTAAACCAAATCACAATTCAGACTGGGTAAAAAATTGATAGAAATACGTAAAAAATTTAGAAAATCGATCAAATATCACAAAATAGTAGAAAATTGACTAAAAATCACGAAAAAATGTAGAAAATTATGCAAAAATTGACTATAAATTTGGGAATAATCATTAAAAACCGTCCAAAATTGGGTAAAAACTTACAAAAATGGGAAAAAAGTGCGAAAAATTGATTAAAAACTTACGAAAAAATATTGAAAAAAGGGTGAAAATTCAGTAAAAATATGATAAAAATAGTTGAAAATCAATGAAAAATGGGTAAAAAATTTACTAAAATAGGCAATAGGAGCAAAAAATTGGCCAAAAATCACGAAGAAATTTTGAAAAATAGGTACGAATAGACCAAAAATATGGGGAAAATGGTTAAAGATCGTTGAAAATTTGGTAAAAAGTTGACAGAAATACGTAAAAAATTTAGAAAATCGATCAAATACCACAAAATAGTTGAAAATTGACTAAAAATCACGGAAAAATGTAGAAAATTATGTAAAAACTAACTATAAATTTGGGAAAATTCATTGAAAATCGTCCAAAATAGGGGTAAAAAAATTGACAAAATTTGAAATAATGTGCGAAAAGTTGATCAAAACTTACGAAAAAATGTTGGAAAAAAGGTGAAAATTCAGCAAAAACATGATAATAATAGTTGAAAACCAATGAAAATTCGGTAAAAAATTGGCTAAAATGGGCAAAAATTTAGAAAAATAGGTAAAAAATAGACCAAAAATATGGGGAAAATGGTTGAAGATCATCGAAAATTGGCTAGAAAATTAACAAAAAAGGGTAAAAAGTGCAAAAAAATTGATTAAAACTCACGAACAAATGTAAAAAAATTGGTAGAAATAGACTAAAAATATGAAAAAATTTGTTAAAAGGTATCGAAAATTGTATAAAAAATTGACAAAAATGGACAAAAAGTGCAAAGAAATGACCTTGACTCACGAAAAAAATTTGAAAAATTGGTGGAAATTGACTAAAAATATGAAAAAAAAAATCGTTAAAAGTCATCGAAAATTGAGTAAAAAATTGACAAAAACGGGCACAAAGCGCAAAAAAATGGATAAAATTTACGAAAAAATGGTGAAAATTGACCGAAAATATGAAAAAAGTCACCAAAAAGTGATCAAAACTCTCGAAAAAATGTTGAAAAATATGTAAAAATTGGATAAAAACTTGACTAAAATGGGTAAGAAGTGCAAAAAGTTTATTAAAAATCACGCAAAAAGGTAAAAACAAAGGTGAAAGTAGACCAAAAATATGGGGAATAAAAATCATTAAAATTTATTCGAAATTGGGTAAAAAACAGACATAAATGGACAAAAAGTGCGAATAATTGATCAAAACTTACCAAAAAATGTTGGAAAAAAGGTGAAATTTGAATGAAAATATTAAAATAACTGTTGAAAACCAATGAAAGTTGGGTACAACATTGACTAAAATGAGTAAAAAGTGCAAAATTTGATCAAAATAGTGAAAGTAGACCAAAAATGTGGGAAAAATTTTTATAAATCGTCGAAAATTTGGTAAAAAATTGACAAAAATTGGCAAAAAGGGCAAAAAAATGAATAAAACTCACGAAAAAAAGTTGAATAAAGGTAAAAATTGATCAAAAATCGAGAAAAATGTTAAAACTTGATTAAAAATTGTCCAAAAAACATTTTTTTAAAAATTGTTGGAAAGTTTGAAAATTAGGTGAAAAATTTACTGTAAAAAATGCAAAAAATTGATAAAAAATCACGAAAAAATGTTGAAAAATTGGAAAAAAACTAAAGATCAAGAAAAATGTTAGAAATTAATTAAAATTTGACTGAAAATATGAAAAAAAAACAATTAAAAACTGATAAAGATTAGGTAAAAAGTGCAAAAATTGATTAAAAATCAAGAATGAAAGTTGAAAAACAGGTGAAAATTGACTAAGAATACGAAAAGAATTATAGAAAATCGAGTAAATGATTGATAAAAATGGGCAAACAGTGCAAAAAAATTGATCGAAAATCATAAAAAATTGTTGAAAAATAGGTGAAAATTGAGTGAATGCATTAAAATAAACGTTGAAAATCATCGAAAATTTATCAAAAATCAAGAAAAATGTAGAAAATTGACCAAAAACATAAAAAAAACTACGTTTGAAAAGCGCTGAAAATTAGGTAAAAAATTGACTAGATTGAGTGAATAGTGCACAAAATTGATCAGAATTCACGAAAAAATCGTTGAAAATTAACAAAAAATCGAATAAAAAAATGTACAAAAATGGGAAAAAAGTGCAAAAAATTGATCAAAAAATACGAAAAATTATAAAAATTGGGTAAAAAATGGGCAAAAATTGGTAAAAAGTGTGAAAAATTAAGTAATGAACTACGAAAATCGTTCGTACAAGACTGAATTTTGACCCAAGGTCATTCCCACTGATATACGAGTAATTCACCGCATAGCTGGACCTATTGGCGAAATTTCAGCGCTTTTGATTCGTACTGAGCCAAGTGAACGATTTTAATTTTCAACAAGAAAAAAATGAAAAATAAATACCTGAAAGAGTCCAAAATATTTATAATGGTCTTCTCGGAGTCCAAAACGGATTTTTTCAATTCTCCTCCCTCCTCCCCCCCGCTCAGATCGACACACGGAAATACGAATGATTTTCATTGACAATACGACATAGAAAATCAAATCTTACGAGGTATTACACGAAGAATAGTTTAAGTAGCAAGTCTACGTATTAAAATAAAGAGACAAGCAGGCGATTGGCGCCGCTTCGCTGGAGCGAACTAGTATTTTTATCAAAATAAGATAAGAAAGAAGATGTAATTCACGTATTAATCTGAAAGGAGAACACTGCAAAGAAGAAGTGAGACAGAGCAGACAGAGACAGAGAGCTAGAGGATTGTAATGTACATCTGCGTACTTGTAATATTGTAAGTAAATTCGTACGCGTCCTTTTACGACTATACCAATGTAATAAGTAATAAGTGTTAATACGTTAACAAAAAAAGGGGAGAAAAAGCCCACACATTCGAGTTTACACGTAAATCACCGTAGGTACTCGTACACTGGCGCGAGCTCCTTCATTATTTAAATTCTGCGATATTTTTCACCCCGGCTCCCTTCTCCTCGTAGTCCAACACCATCCACATTTCCGTTGTATCGCCGTTTGGTCGTTTTTCTTCTTTTTATTGTTATTAAAAACAATGAATCAGTAGAGAATCTTTGCCACAGAGTCGTTGAACCATTCAAGCCTACACTTCTGCCATGTCGGTGAATATATTAGTAAGTATATAAAACCTATGTGTAGTGTAAGTATATAAGATTATTATACGACTAAACCCGCATAAAGTGCTATCAAACCGTTGGATATTATTCACTTTATTAAAAAAAAAATATATAAATATATATACATATATACTTATATAAAATAAAGAAGAAACATAGATCACACACGCGCACACGCTCGCCTAGTTAATAAAAAGTATAAAAACATATACTAACGGTCGAGAAGTTGAAACTTGCTGAAATTATTTTAGCTGTGTACGAAAATGAGCATAGAACAGACCCAGGGGTGTTTCTCAATACGACTTCGTAACATGACGAAATATATAATAGAAATGTGGGAGGTTGACGATTTTTCAATAGACGCTTTAGCTCCGTTTCGTCGACGAGAAGGTGAAATAAAGATGATTCATTGGTCGATTGGTGTAATGTAAATAGGTGAAAAAGTGTCAAAAAGTGGGTTGTAATGAAGGCAACGTACCTGTAATGTGAATTAATTAAAATGTTATTCGAGTGGTGTAATTAACCGCGCTAGTGTCATATACGAGTACATTAGACCTCGTATACCTACTAAGCATAATGTAGGTACACTCGGTGTGGCCAAAAAATGTCAAATTGTTGGCGAATAAAATAATACTTAAATACTTATAATGAGCGGTATATTTCGGATAATTTACTATTATATGTTTCTACGTATACTGTATTTATTCAAATTACATGTGGTTTTTCTTTTCTTTTTTTTTAGGCAAAATTTCTCGATACGAATCATTTTACCAGAAATGATCTCTGAACGAATCGTTCGTAAACGATATAAGGGGTTTTTAATGCAATAGAACAGATAGGCTTAGGCTCGACGTCTATTTTGTTCATGCCAATCAGAACTCAACTTCCAAGCTTGTTTCTTATCCTCATCAAAATCTGTTCAGGTGTCCTAGAAGACCTTTTTTGGATATGTGAAGGGTATTTATTTTTGTCAATTTATTTCCCTGTCTCCTACACTAAAATCATTTACTCGTCACTGTACCGACCAAATTCGATAAAATTCAGCCAGAGCTTGGGTTTGCTACGAATTAGATATACACACACATATATCAGAGTACACGACGTTGGGTCAAAGGCTATGGGTGGATAACGATGTTAAATTTGCCCCTGGGCGATTTCGTGCTGATACTTAGGTCGTAGGTAAGTGCTATCGAGAAACATACCTCACCAAAGCTTTATCTCCTCAACCCTACTGATTTCCGGGGGGGGGGGGGAATGTCTCTGAGAGAAAATCATGCATAAATTTTTTTTGAAGATGCTAATCGATCGATTTGCGCCATTTTTTGATATGTGGTTGAGTTATATGAGGGACATCTCTGAAAAAAATCAACACCCAATTGTTCCCCAAATGGCCTTTTGAAAATTTTATTAATTTTTTTAATATGGATATTGGCTTTGTAAAATTTTGAAATTATATTTTTTAGATGCATATTAGACCCTTTCATAACATATATTTTTTTCAAAATTTTAGCTCGAGTGCGTCATAGTCAAAATTTGAATACACTCAAAATGAGGGGCTAAAATGGGAAAATAATCGACAAAATTTTTTTATCAGAGGAAAAATTTCAAAAGTTTCAATAATTTATGTTCAGATACGTAGTAAACGACAACGAAGAGGTGAAAGTTTCCCAGGGATCCGTATTCTGCCCGTAATCCCCCCCCCCCTACATCAACACCCTAAACGCTATTCGCAGAATGGCAATATCGGTGTCGTTTTCGTATATTTCGAAGCTCCCGAACACGAATTTAAAGTCGAATTCGTAATACGTAGCTCATTTGCCGGTATCCTCGGCATAAAAGTGTATTTTTTCACTGCAATTTTTAAATATTCGATTTTTCTTTTAGGTAATTAATAAATATTGATGTTAACGCTTTTATCTAACATTTCAAATAGGTACAAATTAGCTCGTTTCAGCTGATATGAACTGGTTAGGATGATTTTCAATTGGTTTTCCTCTAAATGTGAAAAATCAATGATTTCATTAGTGATGATGGATTTGAATGACAGCGTTTTTCTTTTCATTTATGAAACTTTTTCTGAATAAAAAAATAAATAAATAATATTTCAATGCAATTGCGGTAATGACAACGTCTTTCATCAAAATTGCAGTGAAAAAATACACGTATTGCTAATTCGACTTTAAATTCGTGTTCAAGAGCTTCGAAGCATACGAAAACGACACCAATATTGTCATTTTGCGAATAACCTTTACTGGGGTTGATGTGGGGGGGGGGAGGGTATTATGGGCAGAACAGGGGTCCCCGAGAATCTTTCACTTCTTCGATATCGTTTACTACGTATCTAAACACAAATTATTGAAACTTTTGAAATTGTTTTTCCGATGAAAAAATTTTGTCGAATATTTTCCCATTTTAGGCTTTTTATTTTGAGTGTTTTCAAATTTTGACTATAGCGCACCCGAGCTAAAATTTTGAAAAAAATATATGTTATGAAATGGTCTAATATATATATGTAAAAAACATAATTTCAATATTGTACAAAGTCATTATCCAGGTTAAAAAAATTGAAAGGACTTTTGGGGGATAATTATGGGGCAGGGGGTGTTGATTTTTTCAGAGATGTCCCTCATATAAGTCTACAACGTATCAAAAAATAGCACAAATCGATCGATTAGCATCTTCAATAAAAATTTATATGTGTTTTCACAAAGAGCCACCCCCTCCCCTCCTCGGAAAGGAGTAGGGTTGAGGGGCTAAAACTTTGGTGAGGGATGTTTCTCGATAGTACCTACCTACCAGCGAAGTATCAACCCGAAATCGCTTGGGGGTAAATTCAACATTTTTATCCACTGATAGCCTTCCATTTGTGTCCAAATTTAGGGGAGAGGGAGCGAAAGGACAAAAATTGCAAAGATTGTTCGCTTCTAAGTCAATTGTTAGAGAATCAAGAGTAGTGTGACATATTCAAAACCCAGATTTCTACATCAATATGGTGGTGAGATCGGGTGGAGAGGGAGGGTTCAATTTTTGGTTTTAATAGAGGGCAGTTTTTCGCTTATCTTCGCATCAAATAAAGTTGGGCGGTTGGAATTTGGAAAGTAGGGGTCCTACATGAACTGTTGCAGTTTCACACCCTTGCACTGCTGAAAAAGTAATTTTTTCCATATTTTGTTAATTTTTTACTTTTTTGTGATCATATCTCACCTTCAAGTTGAGTGGACAGGCTGAAATTTCATATGTACACACATAGTAGGGGTCCTATATGTGCTTTTTGGGGGTTTAAACTTTTCAAGCACATTTTACCCCTTCATCCCCCCTCCCACCCAACAGCAGCTTTTTGCTACGCTTTTTTGCTGATTTTCGAATTTTCCCATCATATTTCCCCTCCAAATTGAAATGGTAGGCTGAAATTTAACATGCACATTTAGTGAAGGTACTAAACGTGTAATTTGGGGGGGGGGGTTTCAACTTTCAACTCCCGTTCATCATCCCACAGTCCTGTAACCATAGTTTTTAGGTGGTTTTTTCCGTTTATCAAATTTGTTCCTCGCACATGACCCCTCAGCATGAAGTTGGCGAGTTCAAATTCAGCATGTAGCTCTAGCATGTGCCTTGAATGTGTCTTTGGGGCGTTTCCACTAATATTCACTTCATTATGAATTATTACCCCTAAAAGTAAGGGGATTCGGTTTTCCATGAAGTACTCCACTAAATTCAGACCTTTGGTGGGAATAAATTTGAAACAAAGATGTTTTTCATGAATATAATATGAGTAACATTCCGCTGATCAACATGCTAAAAGTCCCCATCGATGAAAAGTATGCAAAGTTCAAGGGTCTGGACCCTTCCAATAGTGAGTTGTGTACAACTGATTAATCGGCCTCAGATGGAATTTTCAAATAATTCGATGCAAGTTGGTCTCTAAATTCTGAAATTCTTTGGTAAAAATTTCGGCTCCCTAGTTCTCTACTGGCTCTTCCTAAAGGCATAGACGCAGATGAACGGGTATGGGCGGGTAGCCCCTAAAATGGTTTTCAAAAAAATTCAAAAAGGGGTTTCACGCTTGGTATTACTCAAATTTTCGCCCTTCGAGTCATTTTAACTCCGACATACATCAGTAAATTATTTCGTATAAAAGGTCAGTGGTGAAGTGGGAGACTAAAATTTTTGCCAGGGCCTTTTGAGGACCTCGGCGACCAACTTGCACTAGATAGTTTGAAAATCCCACCGAGTGATCGCTTCACCATCCTTAAGTGGTCATGCTTTTTGGAAAACGACAGTTTTTTAGATTTAAGGGCATGGGACCTTAAAAAATCAGGGTTTCAAAAGAAGTGTTGGTATTTCAAGTAGAATATTTGTAATCAGCATAAAATTTCAATTCACTTTCATATCCTACTTGCGATTTTACAACTAAGTGTTTGGCCGGAAGTGGGGGGGGGGGCAGAGCTCCAGAAAATACATTTAAAAAGTGAAGATTTTTGAGAATTTTGATAATGCACCTTTACGAGTACAATGAGCCAAAAAAACCTCCTCTAACTATTTTGTCCGGATATTTTTTTATTCCTATTGCACTGAAAAATTGATTTTTTGAGTTTGGAAATATTTTGAATTTTCAAATTTCATAATTGTGTCTTTGAAAAATTCGATCTCCCACCTACTCCTGTGAAAATTTTTTTTTGGTCTTTTCTTCTGAAGAGTGCGTTGCCTACTGGGGTCTGATGAAATATATTCAATAATTTATATGCATTCAGTTTTTAAAAAAAAAGATCGATCATTTAACTGATGATGAAAAAAAGCTAAATGATATGTGAAAAACACTCAACATCAATGTACCATCCTTTTGCAATGGCCAGATACGTATTTAAATACTCGTAAATGGCAAATAAGTACGAATCTCATTCGCACACCTCGATTTAATACACAATATATATACAAGATAATTATCAACAACCATCTAATATATCAATCAGCAATCGTACACATAAACAAGTCGCAGTCCGATAATTGGCAAAACCTGTGGAAGGCTCTGACAAGCCTACTTTTTCAATCTCAACTACATACTGCTACTTTGTATAAATCGAACGAGTCGAAGGGCAGCCCTACATAAAGACCAATTTACAAATACTCGAGTACGCTACGTACTGCGATAAGGATAACCCTGAATTTGACGTGAGAATTAAATTCACTCGGCTACAATTCTATTGTTTTTGTTCAGCAGTGGCACATACGCTCAGATCTAAGTGGAATTTTTTGCCTATTTCCATAAGGTTACATCGTTCGTCGTAATATAATAAGGATGCGAGGTTTATCTATTATATCGTCAGATTTTGATTAAATATAAATAGGTACATTACACATCGTGTGCTTGTAAAGTATATGTACAAGAAATTTTCAGGTAGCGATTTTATTTTTAGAAAAACGTTTCTCATTGTTATCACGATGACCTTTTAAATTCGAAAGAAATAGTAATCAGAAGAATAGTCTGGTACGTATGGAGAGCAATTTCGAGCCCAAGACTTTGAAGAACCTATCTGAAAATACTCTTCGAGCATATACAGAGAAAATTGGACACCTTTTTCATTTTTCTTTCATCAAGCAATCATATCATTAAGATTTATCGGTTGTTTCGAATTCAATTCCATGACTTTTTATTCCTATTGATTTTTATTACGAGTATATGTCTGGATGTTTTACAACCCCACCTCCACTCCCACCCCCAACACCCGACATCACTCATTCTCTAGCGTATTAAAATTCAAAACAATCGAAGATTTTGGATTTTTATAGCGCACAATAAATTAAATTCTGAGTAAAAACCAGTCGTGGACTGGCACTGATAAGAAATTGCCAATCCCCCATTCCTATCTCGAAAAACCAGTGAACCCAGGTTGGCTCATTGTACAATCACACAAAAATTAGGGATTGAAAAAATCGATTTAATCGGATTTTTTAATAATTAATACTCAAAAGTTCATTCCAAATGTATAATGTATACATTTCATTGAAAATTCAGCCAAATCACTCTTTTCAAACTTTATAAAAGCATAATATCAAATTTCCTATATCTTTCGTTACTCATTCTCATTCTTGGTTTCTACCGATTTGTTTGCTATGGCTTTGACTTCGCAACTGGTAACTTCAAATCGCGATTTTTTTAATTCAATTTTTGATTTTCACGTTGCGAATTTACAACTTTTTTATTTAAAAAAAAAAAAAAAAGGTTTAATCGAATTACTAAAATAGAAATCGATGATAGTTTTAAGGCAAAGTAATAAAATCCCTAATAAAAATGTAGCTTCATTCAGCCAGCAGGGCCTTTGATGCATAAAATTACTCGAAATGCCATTTTGAAGCCATAGAGAAAATAAAAGACAAAAAAACTATCATTCTAAAAATCGAAATGCTTTTTCAGCCTGATTTTCGTGGCACATTACTATCATGAGAACTGACAAATTTTTCCTAATCAGCAATGTTGGTTGGAAGAGTTCAATTCAGGCTAAAAATCGAGACCTCCAAAAGGCACATCTAAGACCCAAACTAAATGTACATACCACATTTCAACTTCCTAGCTCAATTTGGTGGGGTGATAGGAGAGGAACAGCACTTTTTCAAAGTCAAAAATGGGGGGAAACCCTCATATATCCCCTTCTAATTGACCTAGGAAATTGATTTTCGGATTTGATCGGTATCAAGCGATGTAAATGATTTCAATGTTCGAGAAAAAAAAATAAAAATAAATATCTGACATGGCTAAAAATTGTTTCAATGGTCTTTTAGGACTCTAAAACGGATTTTGTTCATATTCACCCCCTCCCCCCTCATCAACCGTTGCCGATAGATTGTAATAGCCTAGTTTTCATTGACAATGTGGCATAGAAAATCAATCTAATGAAA
The DNA here is from genome assembly GCA_900060175.1 of Ferrisia virgata. Taxonomy (NCBI): domain Eukaryota; kingdom Metazoa; phylum Arthropoda; class Insecta; order Hemiptera; family Pseudococcidae; genus Ferrisia; species Ferrisia virgata. The sequence goes on along the minus strand of FIZR01014231.1, from coordinate 13,154 downwards.
AAATAATTCACAATATTATTTCATAATTCAAAAGTAGGATAAAAAATCTGCAAAACTATCATTCTAAGGCTTAAAAAAATCACAAAAAAACGGTAAAATATTCACAAAATGTATAAAATGAGGAATAAAAGCATTTCATCCGTCGTATCTCTAAAAAACCTAAAAAACGAAAAAAATGGCTAAATAGTTTATTAATAATATCAAAAGATGTAAAAAAATGAAAAAAATTTACATAAACACGAAAAAATCATTTAAAAAACCCAAATTATACATTTCCAAGTCAAAATCAGATGACAAAATAGTTCAGAATGTTATTTTATAGTTTAAAAGGCGTGAAAAATCGAAAAAATACCCAAGAAACATAATCAAAATGATGGAAATTTTCTTCAAAATATCATTTCACACTTCAAAAAAAAAGTGGAAAAATAAAAAAAAAAAAACAATCAACAGGGAAAAAATCTTACGAAAGCGTATTTTTCTCGCATTTTGTAAGTAAACTAGTGAAAAAATTTACAAAAAAAAAGTAAAAAAGAATACACAAACTAACAATTTTTGTTTTGTAAGATACAAATTGATGAACAAAATCGTTCGAAATGTAATTTTAAAGATCAGAAGAAATGAAAATCTAAAAAAAATCTTTGAAAATTCTGTACACTAAAGAAAAAATTGCATAAACTATCATATTACAACTAAAAATAGTCTGTAAAATTGCATTGTTTTTCCATTTTTAAGATACAAAATGATGAATAAATTGTTTTAATAATTATTTTACAGCTCAAAAAACTTAAAAAGAAAAAAAAATTCAAAATAAAAATTTTTTCGTTTTAAAAATGAAAAATGATGAAAAAAATCATTCAAAATGCAATTACAAATTGCAGAAATATGAAAACAATAATTTTCATAAATCCCTGATAAAAGAAAAAAATCACTCATAACTTTACTTTAATTCTTCACAGACCTAAAAAAAAAAAAATGAAGAAAGTTAGAAACGTAGCGGAGCCAATTTTCAAACGTTGGGGCGGGGGGGGGCGGTGTTGCGAAAAATTTGCTAACCAAAATCTATATAATTTTTAGTAACTTTTTCTTCAAAGTGAAATACAGGGATTTTAGGGTGTAAAAAGCGCTTTTCTTGGAATCCAAATTCACAAAAAGAATATGAATAACAGATATTTGCTTCGCTCGGGCAAAATTTTGAGAAAATTGGATTTTTTTGTACTAAAATTTTTAAGTTTTGATTTTTTTTTTGTTATATTGTTAATGACAGACAACCAAGCTATCATAATCTATCTATTCACAAAATCCGTTTAGAGATCGTAGAAGACCATTTAGATCATTTTTGGCGATGCCAGATACTTATTTTATTTTTTAAAATCTCTCTCCACCTCCTCCCCCCTTAAAATAATTTACCCGGCTTAATACCGACCAAACTCGCTCCAACGGCGGGTTAGATATTCATATACGAGTGGGGATGACCTCGGGTCAAGATTCTGTTAAATCCAAATTTGGAAGAGGATGTGCAGGGGAGAGGCACGAATCGCAGAAATTGATCATTCTCAAGTCAATCAGCAGGTAATTTAGAGTTGTGTGATACATATCCAAAAATCAGTCTCCTAGGTCAGTGAGGAGGGGGGATATCGACGGTTTCCCCTTCCTCCTTTATCTCCTCTCTAAATTAAGCTGGCTAGTTGAAATTTGCTATGAAGATTCATGTGCCTTTAGGAGGTTTCAGCTATTAACTTCAATATTTACCTGTACCCCTACCACTGTTCAAGAAAATACATCTCAGAGGCGCTCCTCTTTTTATTCCGTGAGTAAATAATTCGAATATGTTTGCTACTTTATGAAAATCAGACTCATAGCGATGCTTTTTTCCCCTCTACGAATTTTTCACAGATTTTTCACGATTATAAGTTTTGTATCAACTTTCACAGCTGGCTAGGAGAGGAGGTGTTGGTGACGTGCCCCCTCTTCCTTCCGTCCTTGAAAAAAAAATATTGAAAAGGTGACTCAAAACGCCATTTTAAACATCCAAAATATAGAAAAAAAATCCTCTAAATAAAATTGTTGATGGACTGGTATACGAACTTCACCAATACCATGGGCCCTCGGATTCACTTAGTCACTCGTGCCTGGTCGCCTTTTAATGCCATCCTGCAGCTGATGAAAAAATTACACCATGAACGAAGTAAGGGTAAAAATTTTGACGAGGAGGGAAAAATTTGGCAAAAAAGTTCGAGTATTGATTAAAATTATAAGTCGATGGTTTGAACTTTGTAGCTTCAACAATAACGATCAAACTCCCATCAAAGCTCGCAATCCAAAGACCATTTAAAAAAAAAAAATAAATAAATAAAAAAATAATATAGATCAATCAATTTTCCAAAACCGATTAGTTCCAAAAACCCATTGCAAAACCCTTTTACCAAAACGCAATAAACCAAAAAAAAAAAAAAAAAATCACTAACAACCCTTCCAAAGCCATACCCATTGTTAACACTGGCGAACTTTGAGCCAGCTCAAATATGTACCACAGCGACCGACAGGCAGAAGCGACGCTTTATTACAAATTCAAAAGCGGTCATCCTCGAAGAACGCAACTGGTTACCTCGTAAAACGCCAACTTTTTCACCAATAGCCGAGACTGTATACATAATATGACGTCGCTGGTAAGCCGGTTTCGCCCCGGTGCATTCTCTCTTCCAAGTTAAAGGTACCGAGACTGGATCTTAATCTAATGTTGAGGACAGTTGCGCGAAAGAATTCGAACCGCTTTAAGGTATCGACGAACGTACGCTAGTTTTACAATATTAATAATAATAATACGAAGAATATTACGAATTCGGTTCCGATTCAATTAATATTTTTTTTTTCGCAGCGTATCGTTTAGTCGGTTTAGTTTTAGTTCGACAATTTTAAGTTCGGGAATTTTTTTTAAAATTTCTTTTTACAGTGCGATATAATTTTAGCTGCAAGTTAAAAAAAAAAAAAAAATTAAAAAAAATCTATTAATATTGTTTAATTTGTTTTTGTTTTTTTTTTTCGTTTGGTTTTAATTTCACTAATCTAATTTGTTCGAGTTTTCGTGTAATATTTATTTTTTTTTTATTTATTTTCGAAAATGTTGTGAATTATTTTCCGAATCTATATTTACGATGACAACTTAGCCGAAAGGATTTTGCCATGCATTTAAATTGTAAGTTTTTCAAATTTTTTATCTATTTTTTTGATGTAATTGGGTATTTTATTAGTGTTATTTTATTCGTAGATATAAAGCGAGATTTTAGAGCAAGTGTAAAAAGTTCAAAGATGCGATAATTGGTAATCGATTCCGATATCAGCACAATAAATAAGTTGTCTAAATTGTACAAATGTGAAATTTCACCAAGTACAAGTTCACAAATAGGTGTTTATAAAATAAGAAAAATTAATTGAAATCGATTACTGGGGATATCGAGATTTTGCTAAAATATGAGATTACGTAGGTCCCAAGGTACGCGTGGGCTCACACGAGACCTTTATATAATTCATCAGCTTGAGGCAATAGGAAAAAACATTCCTGATGCCTACGTAGGTCTGCGTATCTCAACTAAATAACTTATTAAATGATTTTTTTTTTTCCTCGTCAATTCGTTAATAACACCCTTCGATCGGATATTTATACATCAGATGGCTACGTTTCCACAAAACTTTACGACTTTGTCATCGTCGCATAATCATCCAATACCGCACCTTTTTTTATTCTCGCTTTTTCCCTGGCTAGAATGATCTATCGGTTATTTTCATTCTTTCGTTAAACAGCTCGTAAAAAGTTTTCGCTTTCGAAACATTCTCCGAACGTAATTCTTTCGGTGATTTATACCAAATACATGCAATAAATAAAATCACATCGTAGAGGAGACGTGGGTCATTGGCTCGATGGCGCGAGGTTTTATAGCACGTTTCATTATCTCATCTATTAACAAAGTATTACCTATTACGATGCGAGTCGATAAACCGGCAGCGTGTATATTTTTCAGTCGTCTTAGGTGCTATAAAAGTAATAACCATCGATCTCGATCGCAGGTTTATTCTAAACACCGTGTACAACACATTTGTACCTCAGATGATCCTAGAACTCCTCCTGCCTTTAAACACAGATATAGGTATACCATACGGTTTTAATTCTCAAAATATACGGCTACGATGGGAAAGACGATTCGTTGCGAAAAATTCACACTAAACAACGAGCACCGATGAACGACGACGATGGCGTCAAGTTCAACGTTCGTATTACGTGTATTTTTTTTCATCTCGTTTTATTAATTACTCATTATATAGCCTACTACGATGGCGGCGGCCAAAGGTACACAAGTACGCGTGTATTCACATCGACAGCAGCTAATCTGCCAAGATCTTCGCATTGGCGTAATAAAATACCATCACGACGTTAGCTTTGAACTTGGCCTATAATTCGTCGATCTCGATACATATGCACATAGAGCTTGTCTTTCTTTCCTGAGCTGTGCTTCACCGTAACACGGATCAAAGATCTATACCAGTGCATTAGGCACCTCTTTATTTTTCAATCGTGTATATTTACAGTACATCTGAGTATGAGCTGCAGAAGTAGAAACAAACAAACCGGAATTATTGTAATTTTTTTATTTTTCGCGTATTCGTGATCACCGATAGACGCTGGCGTACTCCTACGATTACGGTGGCCTAACGCTTCCTCTTCGGTGGTATTTGCATTTTTTTCTTATGTAGCAATTAGACGAAAACAAAATATACATCGTATGTAAATAGCACCTTATATAAACTCACGTAGTAGTATTCGCAAGCTAGTGTGAATGATCGAGCAGGTGTTTGTTTATAATGACGAAATTTTCGTTCGACGTTCTTACGTCTAAATATGTAGATCTAGATATATTATGTATGCGAGCGTTATACTTACAGTTTATTTATTTTTCGGTGTCTACGACCAATATACACGTAACGTAAACTAATGTGTGGGAATTGTACATATGTGAGAGCTCAGCTAGAAAGAGACCTTACATGTAAATCGTGAAATTTCACAGCAGAGCCAAAAAAAAAAAACAAAAATGATATTACCTCCCCTAGAGTGACTTTAAACTCGAAAATTAAAGAGGTAAAAATACAATTTTTGAATTTTTTGATCATACCACGTTGTAAAGCACGAGAATTCGGTAATATTTTTAGTTTTGAGAAAATGATAAGAATGTGTCTGATGGAACAGAGCTGCGAGAACGAACGAAGAATGAGGCATGAGAGTAAGAACGTTGGAAGAATGCTATTCTTTCAAAGAATGAGAACGAACAAGGAACCAGAATTGAAAAATTTAATCATGAAACAACGAACAAAGAACGAGATTGCTCAAAAGTAAAGAACGAAGTGAAGAACGAGAACGTTAAAATATCGAAATATTCTCATTCGATAAAAATTTTTTTAATATTAAAGTTCCTCACATGGGTGCCTATTTTCCTATTATTATTAGTTTTTACTTCGAATTCGTTTTTTATTTTTATTCCATTACTTACTACTTAGTAAGTTACCTATTATTAAATATTAATAATAAAGTTTTAACTTCAAAATTTATCATGATTTTTCAATTTTTCATTTTCAAATTATTGCTCACCAATAAATTATTACGTTAGATCATTAGCTCTGCTGTAAGCAGTCCAGGCGCCTGTTTCCTTGTACAGTAATTAAAAAAGAAGAAAAAAAGGAACAAACGAACGCATTCCGCTTGAAATGGAATTGGGAACAAAGAATGGGAATGTGATGAGCGGGAATGAGAATGTAATGAGCAGGAACGAGAGTTGGAATGATCAAGGAACGAACGAATCGAATGGAGTCCTGGTCTGGAAAGCAGGGGGAATAAAGTGGAAAAATTGGTGCCTAGGGATTGTCTAGTACATCTATTAAATCTACTCATATGCCAAATTTCATCCTCGAAGTTTAACTTGGAAGGATCTCAGACTAATCCATCTCCGATTTTAAATAAATCTGAGCTAGATCGAAACAACACATCGGAACACTCCTCTAATCAAAATTTCAACAGACAAAGTCAATTTTTTGGAGAATTTTTGAAATTTTTTAAAAAAGTTTCATATTTTAAGATTGTAAGACTAAAAACCCAACATTTTGTAAAACAGAAACTATTCCAGTTAAAAAGTTTAAAATTTGGCGCTCGTCTAATTTGAACCCGAACCTATGCAACTAATTGAAGCATATAAAGGCAGAATTCTATGAGGCAGGTGCTTATGGAGCAATTCCAAAGTCCAACAGAGAGATAATTTTTTTCTACCAGCTTCAGATTGGCTGAAGCCGGTAGAAAAAAACGAGGCAAGCGCCAAATTTTCAAATATTTAATTAGAATGGTTTCGTTTTTAGAAAATTTAAGTTTTTTAGTCACCTGGTACATCATTTTAAAATTTCCGTAAAATCGTAAAAATCAACATAGGCAGCTCAAATTTTGTATTAGACATGCTCTTTGTATTTGGTTCAATTTCATTCAAATTTGAATTAGTCGGTGTGAAAGACTTCCTAGTAGAGCCGATTCTGTGATAAGACATAAAACTGTTAATAATTATTTATCAACTGGTTTGAATCAATTTTTTAGATCTTTGCTACCCTTCATCATTGTTCAAAATTACTGATGTGGCTGAATTTTGATTTTAAGCCATATTTTTATTCGTATTATCAATATATATCATTAGATTGAGCTGTGCAGCTAAGTTCAAGCAATTTAGACTCGTATCAAAGTGAGCAACTAATTTTTGAGCTAGAGAAAAAGTTGGTTTGTAAATTGAGGTATTTTTATTTATATTTTTTACTCTGCTTTGTCGCTTCTAATTTCAAGAAAATTTTTCCTAAAAAAGGAGTCCAATTAAATTTTTTTTTCATCCCTCACCCTCCACCAGCCGATTACAGTAATTTTCTGGTGAAATTCACTTCTGAAATAATGTGCTTCTCATGGGTGGGGATAAGGGGTGGAGTCGTTCTTGATGCATACATTTCAGAAATTTTAGCCAGCTGTCTGTTGTGCTGTCACATTCAATGATGTTTAATTTGGGTAACTTTAGATCTTCGGATAAATTTGTTGCGCAGAGACTTGTACAAGATGCTGAATTTGCAATTTAATGAGATAGTTGTTAAGTTATTTTTTTGTGATAGTCTTACTTTTCGAGCTATGTTGTCGAATTTTTCTTTTAATTTGTGTAGATCTTGTAGTTCAGCATTTAGGACTTTAGTGTTAGTTGGAATTTCGTTCATTTCTTCATAGAAATTTTTAAGTTCTGCCTTGAGAATAGATAGTGCGACATTTAGTTCTTCATCTCGGAAGAGTGATAGAAGATCTTGTTATAGATGGATCCGTCACTGTGCTAGTTGGTTCTCCTGTTGTTAACATTATTGTTAGCAGCAGAGCCAGAGCGATCATGTTTCATATTTTTGATCCAACTCGAGGGACCATGAACAAATTATTAACTTTATATAGTGGACAGTATTCAAGATTCAACAATAATATACTCGTATAACGATATAATGATGGAAGTACTAATGATACCTCAAGATAGATTAATTTATTGCTAAGAAATACTTTAAAAATAGAGTAATTTTCACACTTTGTATTTCGCAAATATTCACTCTGCCTCTCTCTGCTCAGGCTGTACTAAGCCCCATTAACCATGAAACGTGATTTTTTTTTTTTTAGAAATGAAAGTAAAGCTTTTAAATTTTTTAAGCCTTCCAAAAATTTTAACCAATTTCCACCTACGATGCTTCTATAAAAAATGATGTAATATAAAAGAAGCCATCATACGTTTTATCTTTAATTGGCTAATTTAACTCTCCATAAGATAACTACAAAACTACAAGTAATTCTAAAAATCAACTTTGACTACTGTAACATAGTCTTAAAAGATTCGCTCATTCATATATTCGTCACGAATTTAAAAATTTTCATCGTTATCGTGTATTTTACGATTATCGTTAATTTCTTTTTCTATAAAATTTACCATCCGTATTTAATTTAATTTACGCAATTGCAAAATTTAACTATCTAATGCTTTACAGTTTCACTTGAAACTATAAAAACACATAGAAGAATTTCGATACGAAAAATTAACACGGACGACCTTCGCTTTTTAAAACAAATAAAACATCGGTCATTTTTATACAATGCACGCGTGTAAAAGAAAAAACCGGTTAAAACTTGGGAGTTGGAAAAATGCATCTAACATTTACATATTTCGCGATCGAATAATTTTCAAAATTTAATTCGGTTCCCTCGGAAACAAACAAATACTTGGAATCATTTCAAGAATACATTTTCATCGAAACGAATTTCATGTACTATTTTTGGCAATTGAAATAATAAATTGTCGAGTCATTTGCAAAAAAACTAAAAATTCAAATGTTTGAAAAAAAAGAAAAAAACTTCAAGTATGCTAATGTTGGGAATTTTATTTTATCGTTTATACTTGGTTTATTTTATAATCTTACAAGTGAAAATTAAATTTTTCCCAGCCCTGTTGAGCTTGAAATATAAAAAATTGCTTATATTTTTGCAACATTATCTACTTCAAGTTTTGAAACTCAACTTTTCAAAAATACTCTGCACTGATGAAAAAATCTTATTTTGTACATAATTTAACGTTAAATTGCAACTTAATGTGTATTCGAGAGTTGGGATCTAAAAAACTAAGCTGTTTATAGCTTAAATTCTGCACAGGAAAATTTTATGCCCCGTCTTACTTCTCAGAGAAAATTAAGACTATTTCTGAGAGAAATCCTTGTATAAGCCATGGTCATTGCTTCACTCGAGTTTCACATATGATTTCTCATCATCGAGAATTTTGAAAAACATACTGGAAAATATCAATATCTTTTTAGTCTCTGATTATCGTTCGTCAGTTTTATTTTCAAGCCATCTATCAAACGATTATTCCAGTTTTCTCCCATTGCATGGGTAAAGGAACAGACAATTTCACACATGCCAGATTTTGAAAAATTTTCCACCAAATCCACAGGCAATGTACGTTAGAAAAGAAAAGAAAAGAAAGACGAGACATTTGTTTAGGGATACACGGTCATGGCTGTTGATATCATGTTAAATAACACGTCTAAAACTTCTTCATCGATTATCGGGTTGGGTTATTCGAAACGTGCTCGTGAGAATCGCGCACGAAGTATGCGACCATCGCATCGTTATTTTACCTCAGCTTCTTACAGGTTCGCGTATTATTGCTATATTTTTGCAGAGCACAGAACACAAAGAATGACATCCGTGATTCTGCCTTTTTTATGCGCTTTCATTTCAAACTAGATTGGCTAGTTTGTTTGAAAAATACGTATACACTTATGCAGCATGCACTTACATTACCAATAGGTACGAAATACCATTACCACCATCGTCATCCATCGAAGCCAATAATATGATACTAGTACGAATAAAAGATAGATGCATTACTTTTTTCAAAATAATGGTACATTTTTTTAGTCTACTTCATTTTTGAATTTGATTGTAACGCGAATTTAACGAGTTATTCGATTTATTTTTAATTCTAATATACCTTACGATGTGCCTGGTCTGTGGTAGTGATTATTTTATCCTACCCATAGCGAAGATGACAACTCAGCATATTCTATTAAAAAGTCATTTACGACGCGACGATGACGTAATTGTTGGATAAGAGAGAGAGAGAGAAAAAAATCGTCAATCCGAAAAGACAATCGTTTGCAAAATGAGGTAATACCTTGGCAGGGGCATACATATACGTTAATCAGATTATGATTCGAAAAGCTTTCTGTTCCAAATTAAAGATGCTATCGTGGCCTTCGTTGTCATTGTGTGATAAGTAATTGTTACGCAATTAGATGCGTTGATCCTTTCGCACAAGATCATCAGCATCAAGATCTAAGGTTAACTATACTAAACGTAAGTGTTTCCATCAGAATAAAGAGTACCTACGCTTGATACACATGTTAAACTTCGAATTTCTTTCTCAACGATGAGTATCATTTATCAATCTATTTTTTTTTTCTTTTTTTTTTTAAATCAAGATTCATAAAATTTCATGTACGAAGCCGTACTTGGTAATTCAAGGAAATCTTTTTGTATACTGAATTTTGTCAAGTGGTATTTTTTCGTCCTAGTCAAAGATCGATTTATCAAGGTAGAGTTAGTTAGTCAAGCCATCAGCCAGAGGCACTGATACGACGCAGTGACATAGCCACGGAATCCAAAAGATGGGTAAAACTAAAAATTGCAATCAGATCTGAAGGCAATACTTTTAGAAACCATCATTTTTCTTAACAAAAACTTAAAGAAAAGGATTGAAAAACGTAAAAAACTGATATAACATGTAAAAAAACGTTCAAGTGCCATTTTTACGCTTCAAAAATGCGAAAAACCGATGAAACTCATAGAAAAAACGTTGCAAATTGATGAAAATTGTTGAAAAATGTTATAGAATAAGGCAAAAAATGATAAAAATTTCATTTTCAAGCTGAAAAAAGATGAAAAATTTCTAAAAATTGTTAAAAAAAACGCCAAAATTTGTTGAAAAACGTTGGAAATTGATGAAAAACCACGTTGAAGTGTCATTTTTACGCTTCAAAAACGTAAAAAAATCGCTAAAATTTGTTGAAAAACGTTGAAAATCAATGAAAAGTACGTTAAAACGTCATTTTTACGATACAAAAACGTAAAAAATCGCTAAAATTTGTTGAAAATCTATAAAAAAATACGTTAAAACGTCATTTTTACGATACAAAAACGTGAAAAATCGTTAAAATTTGTTGGAAAACGTTGAAAATCTATGAAAAATACGTTAAAACGTTATTTTTACGATTCAAAAACGTAATAAATCGATGAAAATTGATGAGAAACACGTTAAAACGTCATTTTCACGATAGAAAAACGTGAAAAATCGCTAAAATTTGTTGAAAAACGTTGAAAATCTATGAAAAATACGTTAAAACGTTATTTTTACGATTCAAAAACGTAATAAATCGATGAAAATTGATGAGAAACACGTTAAAACGTCATTTTTACGATACAAAAACGTAAAAATCTATAAAAATTGTTGAAAGACGTTGAAAATCTATGAAGAAACGTTAAGAAATCATTTACATACTTAAAAAAAAAAAAACAAAAAAAAAATCTATGAAAATTATTGAAAAACGTTGAAAACTGATGAAAAACACTTAAAAACGTAATTTTTACGATTCAAAAACGTGAAAATCTGTAAAAATTGTTGAGAAACGTTAAAAAGTCATTTTCATGCTTAAAAAAAAAAACAAAAAAATTATGAAAATTGTTGAAATGAGTTGAAAATTTGATGAAAATTGTTGTAAAACTTTATAAAATGATGTAAAGTTTGTTTAAAGTATAATTTTCATGTTCAAAAAACGTGAAAAATTGGTAGAATTTGTTAAAAACCATAAAAATTGCTGAAAAACACGTTAGTGTTACTTTTTACAGTAGAATAAGACGAAAAAACTATGAAATTAGTTAAAAATCTTTGAAAAATTGATGAAAATTTGCGAAAAATGTTGTAGAATAATGCAAAAAAGCATGAAAAATGTCAATTTCAAGTCCAAAAATTGTAAAAAATTGATAAAACTTGTCGAAAAACGTTGAAAATTGGGTAAAAGTGTAATTTTTTTGCTTCAAAAATTGCAATTGAACGTCGCATTATGTTTTTACAAACCCTTGTGACATGAAACTCGACAAAATGAAAAACGAAAAAAAAAAGAAAAACATCAAAAATTGTTGAAAAACGTTGCAAAAATTGATGCAAGTTGTTAAAAAATCGATGAAAATTGTTGAAAAATGTTATAGAACAATGCAAAAAACATCAAAATGTCAATTTCAAGTCCAGAAATTGTAAATAATTGATAAAACTTGTCGAAAAATGTTGAAAATGGAGTTTAAGTATCCCCTTTTTGCTTCAAAAATTTAAAAAATCGACAAAACTTGTTGAAAAACATTGGAAAATTGTTAAAAAATGTGGAAAATTAATGAAAAATACGCCAAGGTATCATTTCTATGCTTCACAAGTGTAAAAAATTGATGAAATTTGTTTGAAAAAAATATCATTTTAAAACGTATAAAATTGATAAAACTCGTTGGAAAACGATGAAAATTGTATGAAGAGAAGCGTACAATCGATGAAAATTGTTGAAAAACGTAATAAAATTATGCAAAAATCGTAAATAATGTCGCGTAAAAAAAAAAAAAAGTCACACATCAAATTTCAACCACCCAACTGAATTTGGGAGGGTGTTAAGCGAGAAAACGTGTTTTTTAAACGTCAAAAATCAAATAAACCCCCTCTCATCTACGCTACTAAACGATTTAAGAGAGGCTGATTTTTGGATACGTTCGTTATACAATTTTTGATTCTCTATCGATTAGTTTAAAAACACGATAATTTCTATGATTTTTGACTACAGGCAAACCGTACCCTGAAATGTAGACATGACTGAATTTTTTACCCACGGTCATCCCCTCCCTTGCGTTTCCAATCTGCCAACAAATTACTCGTACTAACAAAATTTGACCGATTTCTGTCGGTACTGTGACCAGTAAATGATTTCGGTCTTCTATTAAAACATCGATATTAAAAATAAATATTTAACATGTCCGATAATGGTTTTAACAACACTATTTTGGGATACTAAAACGGATTTCCTCGACACTTCGATATATACTGAATTTACACTTACTAGCTCACTTTTGAGCAGAGATAGGGGAGGAAGAAGTGAGAAACAGTTATTTTTCACGGTTAAAAAGGAGAAAACCCTAAATATTTCTCTTCCTAATTGATCTAGGAGGCTAATTTTTAGATATATTAGACAACTTTGGACTGCCTATCGATTAGCTTGGGAAGGATCAATTTTTTAAATTCTATCCTTCAGCGCCTCCTCCCCCAAATTTGAGCACTATGGAATTTTGACTCGAGGTCAACCCCCTTTCCAGAATATCAAATTTGGCGTCAAGCGAATCCTATTTTCCAAATTTTATCAAATTTGTTCGGTATCGAACAGAGCAAATAATTTTTAGTTCAGGGTAAAATATAAATAAATAAATATATCTGACATGATCAAAAATGATCGTAATGGTCTTCTATGACCCCAAAACGGAT
>FIZR01014230.1:0-23875 GCA_900060175.1 Ferrisia virgata | reverse complement strand
TTTTCCATCGAAGTTTTTTTTTTTTTTTTTTTTTTTTCGTTTTCTATCAGTGAAAAAATTAAAAGAATATTGGAACACGATGACCAGGGGCGCCATCGTCACTGCCACAGTTTAACTTCCGTTTAAATTCTATTTACACGAATCATTAACTCGGAAGATACGAAGAATCGACGTTGGTCAGTATTCTGTTCGGTTTGGTTCGGTTCGGGGCAACAGATGGAAAGTCTACTGCAGTGTGTCATCGATTTGTGGAAAGTGAAAACGGTCATCAAAGCAGAATAAAAAACGTACTTGTGAACGCAATTAGTATAGATGCTGTGCGACATTGTTTTATGAAATAGCACCATGAACATAGAGCACAGGTGAAAAGACCTGACACATTAGGCCAGTTACATTGTCCAATTGGTATACGAGTGCATGTAAATGTTATGTCTAATTTAACAATTAGACGTTGCATGGTTATGACAAAAGCACCAAAGGACAGACACGCAGACAGAAGCACAGACGTAGTCGTCGCAAATGAGAAGAGAAATAAAAAACAAAGATGAAGAAGACATAAGGTAAAAGTGTCATGTTTTGGTGGTACGGCATAATGACCGCAGTGACTAGACGAGCATATATACATATAAATATATATATGTAATGTACATGGTACATGTAGTACGTACTATACAACTATACGTGTATCGTATACCTACAGGACGAATACCAACGTGGACAGCTTTCACCTACGCAACTCATAACTAACTATTTGGTTGTGTGTTATACTAGATTAAAGTTTAATGTGTCGCGAACGAAAGTCCTATAAGTGGAGGTACATATATTTACCATATGAGTTGGCAGACATAAGGAAGTGGTTCTCAGCATTCCAGATACGTCGAACATGACCAACTGCGGACTGTTCGTACATTTAAATAATTAATTTAATGTGTTTGTTCTTTTATCGACCGGTTTAGGCATCTACCTTTGTACTTTTAGCTATTGCACGTTAAGTCTATGGTAGCAATGAAATTACCATGAAAATGAAAGTCATTGTCGAAGAAGGTTTTTCACGTAGGTACTATGTTGTTAAGAGCTTTTCTCGTGTATGTGCCTACATGTACAAGAGTAGTAGATGCTCAGATTGCTTCTCATTTCTATGCTTCATCGTACACATTTTATTTTTGTGTCGGTTAATCGATTTGTTTGCAGCTATAAGCTAGGTAGATTACTTGTATAGCTACAGCGATAGTTCCAGATGTCAGGTTAATGTTGTAATTAGCGCCCTGGTGATAATGTATTATTCTAGGTGATTTAGACGCAGCGCAGTCAGACTATTGTGACTGGTTGATGAATATAGCGAATAACTCGTAAAGTACAACAGACCTCGCTTAAGATAGGTATAAATCATAAGCCTAGTTGAAATGTGAGCTTCTGAAGCAGCTGGTAGGTTTTGTTGGTGTCGAGATTGACAATCAACCAAACTATAAATCAAAGTAAAAAGATATTACGATGTAGATTTAATTATAATAGTGTTGGCAAATAATCAACGATTATAGAAATGTACACAGTTTGGCCAAAAGTTCTACCATTACTTCGGACACCCAAAACCCAAAAATAAAATCATCCTGCTATAAAAGTAATTTATATCCTTAGAGAAAACTAAAATTATGGTTTTTTAAAAAAAGGATGCGATGAGAAGTAAAACTGTAATAAATGGAAACGTCATCGAACAAGTGAACATGTTTAGATAGCTTGGAAATGAAATTTCGTATTCAAGAAAATGTAGATGTAATCAGCAAGATCACAAAATTCCTCGGGATGATAAAAGAAAGTAAATGTAGACCTAAATTCATTTATGTATGATTTATAGAAGAATATAGAGGCATTAGTTTGTCATAAAATCCTTTTAAGAAATCATACATCAAAAAGATTTACCAAAAAATTGAAAAGTACGTCTTTTTTAGATCCTATTTGTTTCAAGTACTGAATTATCAGTTTCAACTCCAGAACTGATCTCCTGAAGTCCTTATTAATTACATTAAACAATTATAGACTCAATTTCTAGTTTATTTCACGCACTATCCAAGTATATAATTACTTTTGTCGCCGTCGTATCCATGTCTGCATTAGGCTATTTAGCCTGTCTGCTATGGGGTGGAACTCACCGAAGATGAGCTTGAGATGTCGATGAGTTTCTTTCCCGGTCTTCCTCTGCTCCTTTTACCGACGGTTATGTATTAGAGGACCTATTTTGGTGATCCTATTCCCTTCATCCGTTCTACATGTTGTCTCCATTATTTTCTGTAGGACTTGACACTCCAAGATCTGATGTTGTGGTCTTAGTCTTAGTTTTGACCGTCTCTGTTAGGGTTACTCCCGCCGTTCTCCTCATGAATTTCATTTCTGCTGCTACAATCTTCTTTTATCCAAGTCTTTCAGTGCGCACATCTTGCATCCGTATGTTATCATTGGTACCACGAGCGTGTTGTACACCTTCAGTCTAGTTTTCTTCTACACCTTACTACTTCTGAGGGTAATTCAAACCTGATGAAATAGAGAATGTAGCCCCCTGATCCCCTGTTATCAGGGTTCGAGATGATATGTCCCAAATTTTGGTAAAATTATCACATGAAACATGGTCTGGAAAATGTTTCTTAGAGGGCAATGTAGCCCTGTTTCTGGGAAAAAATTTAGGCGAAAATTCTAGATCGTGGATATGTCACATATGCTTATCAATAACATTTTAACGTAAAATGCAAAAATCTTTCATCATCACCTTTTATTCTTTTATTGCGAGTTTTTGATCAAAAACATTAAATCAAAAACGTTTATTGTTCTCTTCACTCCCTTTTTACTTTTGATTCTATCATTTCCAAGCAGAATAATAACTTTACTATGATTCATCATCACAAGTTTTTGATCAAAAACTTAAAATAATCAAAAACTTCATTTTTTGATTTTTTTAATTCTTTAATTTTTTTTTATAATTTTTTAATTTTCCAATTTTGTATTTTCTAATTGGGCATCTATGTCAACGTTTTGACATAAAGTGCGAAGGTCACAATTTTTTTCGTTTTTAAAATTTTTTAATTTTTTTTTATTTTGTATTGTTTTTATTATTTAATTTTTGTTTTTTTGTTTTTTTTTTAGTTTTATCCAAATTGAATTTTTCAATTTTTATTTTTTTAATTTTTAAAAATTTTTAAAACTTTTTTTACTTTAATTTTCTTATTTTTCTTTATTTTTACTTTTTTTATTATTTAATTGTTGTTATTTTTTATTTAAAAATTTTTCCAATTAGACATCCATGTTGACATTTTAACATAAAGTGCAAAAGTCATTCACAATCATCCTCCATTTACAGGAATCGCACTCGTGCTTTTTTTGAACCCACCTGAAGTTCTTCCAGGGTAAAATCCCTTGCAATCAACAATGAAATCTGTTTCTATTGACCTCGGATTGGTTGTAAATATGTGAAGAATTGGTTAAATTCATGTGAATTTAGGCCACAAAAAATTTTGTTGCTATGAAGATACGCTCATCTAACTCTCATTTGAACACATAATCTTAGTAACACCCCCCCCTCGCCTTCAAATGCCCATTTTGCCCACTATGAACATACTAAAAGTCATAATGTTATGATAACTTTGTTCTGCCCTCTTCAGGCTACGCATAGACTATTTTACTAATTTTCTGCCATACGAATTGCCTTCTTGGTAGACATTTCAATTTTACTGACAGAACTTTTGGCCTATTGGGTATAAACCTGCAATATCCAAAATATGTACTACGATGATTTATTCGTCATTAGTGCAACAACCTGTTCAGAAATAATTTCACTCTGCAAATTGACCGGCTACATGACGAATGCGAAATGTTATACCCTTGGTATAAACTTAACGCGATGATACTGGTTGGTAATTTATGTTAGAGAAGGAAAAAAAGAAGAAATAACTCTGGTACATTCTTATGTACATAAATATACTCGTACGTACGACAGCATCGCTACATATGGGCAACCGTCCGAATCAGGTGGATAAGTCGTTAACCTTTTGTTGTGTGATTGGTTTATACGCTCGTACGTATGGTGCCTTTGACCAGAAATCAATTGTAAAATTAATTTTTATTTTTGCAACATAATTATCACCATACCCGTTAATGGATTCGACGATGTATTTTTGTATTATTTTACGACTTGTCTAACACATCGTGCTGATGTTTCTACGATGCTTTCGTTTCGTTTACGATGATGATTGGCGAATAGTACCTATATGGGTGACCTTGGCCATTAAATTACACCTGACGAAGGTATTTTGTCGAATAAGCGGTCAGAAATGCGAAAGATTAACGTGCTTTGTGAGGTTTACGAGTTTTGAAGTCGTCGTGTACGAGTATATGGCATCGTGTGGCACGTTGCGTTGTGTAAATATGTGGAGCACAGCAGCAATGCGATATGTACATTGTATGCGTTTTATACCTATGTAGGTATTGGACAGACGTTGAAAGAGTTACATGTATATTCTGGTACGAGGAAACACGCCTAATGGTTTAAGTCGTTTTAAGCTTGGATGATTATTTTTATTTATTTTATTACGAGAGGGGAATATGCTAAAAGCATGGTATATGAGTATTGTATAATACTCATTTAAATCAGTACATATATACTCGACTGAATCAGAGTTCAGAGATACGCTCTAAATGGTGTATTAAAATGATGGATTTGTGGTGTTTCGCGTTTTCCAAGTATTGGTAAAAAAGTAAAACACCTCAAGCTCACTAAGGGAAGATAGGAAATGGTTTGATGTTCACGTCCTTATGTTAAGTATAACGTGTAAGTAGGTACACGTAATATTCAATCGTATTATAATGTCAATATTCACAGTTGATATATTCCACATCTCAGTACCACTTCCCATTTTAGATTCATAAAAAGATGAATCTTTTTAGGTGTGTCACTGGAGTGAATTAAGAAGAAGAAAACAATTAACAATGGAAGAGGTTATTCACATCTCTAGTAAAAAAAAAATGAAATTGCGAAGATGATAAATTATACATATTATTACCATATCTTCTATTAGAAAGAATTGAAAAATTGAATTTAAAATAGATTAAGAAATTTTTTGAAGACGACGCTCGAGGTGTTAATTGGTAAAATCAACTATTTTGATTTTAGCTTGTAAAAACGATGCAAATATGTGAAATTTCAGTCGGTATAGTTAGTTTAACTAAGGAACCTTCTCAACTCTCTATCTCCGATTTGAACGAAACCAAGCTAGGATGGAAATAGCACATCAAGAAATCGCAGGCATCTGTTTTCTAGCTGCTGAAGTTTATTTTTGGATTTTTGGTGAATTTTAAAAAATTTGTGCTAATTGTATAGCTGATGAGGTGATGAATGTAGTAAAAATATAATACTTCAAAAAATATTTTATATTGAAGTTATAATACAGAAAATTGGATTACTGCCTGATATCGATTGCCCGCATCGATATATCTTTGGCGCCTCCAGAAAAATGTTTTATTCACCAGCAGAATTTACAAGAATTGAAAAATTTAACAGGTTGAAACATTTTTTTCTACAAAAACTTGGTTACTACCTAATTTGAACCTTTCAAATCAATCTATAGTATTTTCCGTCCGTTGTGGAGCCTTCAGCAAAAATTTTAATTTTGACAGAATTTTGAAAATGCTCTAGAACGGCCGAATATGAACTTTAGCTGAAGAAAATTTTATCCTAGCCTATTGAAAGATATTTCACCAAATATGGATAGTTTTTCTCTAATTTCCAGCCAAACGGTTAAAATATATATATTTTTGTGTAAATTTTTAGGAAAATGAGATAAATCGATTCTCGTGATCAGTCTTAGGCAATTAACCATTGTTCTCGAGGTGAATTTCAACAGATTAAATTTTGGTTCTGATTTTTTTTAACATCTCTTTCCATTTAGCTTGACCTCCTTTTAATTGGAGGTGGACAGTGCAGGAGATTCCTTTGTAAGTAGCTAAATATCTGTATTTACAGACGAACGAGAAATAACTGTGTTACATTTTTGAAAAGTTATAAAGGGTACTATTGAGCTTTAATGAGCGTTTATCAGCATGAAGCTATGAGGATTATTATTGAGTTCAGATTCTAACAAATTTTTGAATTCTAGCATTATTTTATTTAGTATCATTTTTTTGACCTATTTACACGAATACAGCGGTATTCTTATTGAAAGAAGAGGGGGGAGGGGGGTTACTGGTCGAAAAATCAGATTTTTCAAGAATATTGAAGTATTGAATCCAAAAAATAGTGTTGCAGCTTTTGTTGAATGAAAGTATCTTGTTTTCAAAAATTACTTTACTCAAAAACATAAAATTAAAACTTACCCCTCACCCTCATCCCATTTGAACCATCTAGTGCACAAGCCAGGTTCTAAATGATCCAGATGAAATGAGTTCTGCATGTATCTGATTGCTTGTTTACGAAAGAATTGTATCAATGCTCTGAATACAAATTTGGTCAGAAAAACTATTGATGGAAAATATTT
The DNA here is from genome assembly GCA_900060175.1 of Ferrisia virgata. NCBI lineage: Eukaryota > Metazoa > Arthropoda > Insecta > Hemiptera > Pseudococcidae > Ferrisia > Ferrisia virgata. The sequence continues at coordinate 17,360 of FIZR01014230.1, read as the reverse complement.
ACTCTTTGATCGGATTTTTCCAGGAAACGTAATCTTAAACAGCTCAAGGTGACACTTTTTCGGGAGTGTCTTTTCATAAATTATTCATTTGTTCTCTGCGTTCACAAAAAAGAACAAGCCAATGGTTCTAAATTTTTGAAAAATCTACTGGGCGGGGTTAGACTAAAAGTTTCTTTTCGACAGGGGTATTCAACTTTTGAAAACATCGCCAGCTCAAATTTTGTATGATTCATTTCTTATTCGATGCAACCATCCTTTGTAAAAACTGTCGAAATTCGAGAAATATTTTTCATCCATATCCACTCACGTAATCATTAAACCTGTCAAATAATACCATTGATTTTTGTTAATCTTTCAGCTCGTAACTTCTCCACTTTTGAACTTTAGCAAAAAGTTGTTGCTATATTTTTCGCCTGGTATTTTTCACTCCGTCAGATGATGTATTCTTTTTTAGGAATAATTTGAAAATAGAAAGACTCATGACGTATTGTACTTTTATGCATAGTGCTTGACTTAAATGCCAAGTTCGCGCCGGTTAACGAACTTCGACTTAGTTGAGATCAAAGTCTATTAATATTTTTGGGGCAATAGGAAAACACTTACGAGGAATATTTTTAATACTGTATTACAGAATAGTTTGTGTGTGAAATACAGTTCAGTCTTAATCAGTTTTAGCACCTTGAGTCGATTAGAGAGAACTAGAGCGTTATGCTATTATTATATCAGTTTTTCGAAGTCAAACGCGGTCAGGTAAATCATCAAACTAATCTTTCTATTTTTTTAAGTTTACAAAAAAGCCCATCTTTCTTCAGGTTCCTAGGCTATGAGGAGGGCATTGTTGCCTGACTCGTGGATGTCCTTTCCTCCGACAAAAATTATCAAAAATCCCGTTTTTAACTCACTTAGTTGAATATTTGTCTGAAAATCGTTCTTTAGTTTAAGCACAGAGAATGCATTTTTTTGAAAATGTTCAAGTTTACTGGCAGGATAACAGAAAAACACAATAAAATTTCTTGTTAATATTGTTTCTTGTCAAGTGAATGGGAGAAGAGGGGGGGGGTTAGTTCATTTAACTTCATTTTATTGTACGTTCTGTGAACGTTTATTTGCCCTTTCTGAAAAATTTACCGACTTCGAGCCTACCTTTCTTGATTAATGCGTCTTTAAATTTCCTTCAATAGGTTTCAGTTTCTTACATTTTTTTCTCATCTTTTATAACCTTTCCTTCTCTTTTCGTAATAATTTTCAGGCGTGTCTGAATTTTGATTCAAAACCATTCTTGCTTTTTTTAGCGCGACTTTCTATGTTATATTGTCAACGAAACCCTGGCTATTACGGTCTATCACCCTACGGTGAATGAGAAGGAAGTATTCACAAAGTCCGTTTTGGGGTCCCAGAAAACCATTACGACTATTTTTGGCCATGTCGGAAATTTCTTTTTATTTCTTTCATTTTTTTCTCTGAACTAAAAATCGTTTGCTCGTCTCTGTACCTACCGAAATCGTTTAAATTTGGGAAATACGCTTAGATTGGTAAAAGATTTGATATTCTGGAGTGGTGTTCGCTTCGGGCCAGAATTCAGTTATGCCCAAATTTGGGAGAAGGAGCGCTGAGGGGCTAAAAACGCAAGAATTGTTCTGTTTTGAACCAATCGGCAGACCATCCGAAATTGTATAACATATCCTAAAATCAGCCTCTTAGGTCAATTGGAAGGCGAGATATGCGGGGTTTTCCCCTTTTTGACCTTGAAAAAGAGCCGTTCTTCTCCTATCTTCTCTTCAAATTGAGCTCGAAAGTTGGAATTCGGTATGTAGTTTGTGTAGGCAGTAGGCACCATAAGATGTGCCTTTCGGGGGGTTTCGACTTTTCATCCTCTTCACAGCCTCTCTCAGCCCCGAAAATGTACTTTTTTTGATCAATTTTTCATATTGCTTACAGTCCTAGCAAAGCGAGTATGCGAGCTGTGATTTGTTTCTTGTAAATGAATCCGGCACCTATGGATTTAACGTGGTTTCTAAATGTGGCCTTTGATGGTGTGAATTATGCACTCTAAAATCACCTACTACCCTTACTACCGAGTAGGAAAATGCTTTTTTTTTCAATCCACAAGCTTGATTTTGTTCTTTCTTATTCGGGTTATCTTCAAGTCACAGATGAACAGGACCAGCGAAAGAAATTTCGGGCCCTAGGACAAGCAAGGTTTTTGGGGCCCCTGTTCTTGATTTTTTTTCCTAATTTCGAGAGATTTTATCGCCAGTTTTAATCAGCCAACATACCAAAGATGCCAGCTTTTCAGCTTGACTCCTCTTCTACTTCTCTCTCCTCTTAACGGTCATGGAGATAATCTTCAATTCCGGAATTTGATCAAATTTTATTGATGTCGAGCTAAGTACACGTAAGGTATTCATAACGGAGGAAAACGACTGTAAAAATATGCGAGATAAAATTTACGAACATTATTCTTATTTTATCTGGTTATGCAAATTAATGCTGTTTTTATGTCATTTAACTACGTAAAAATGATCATAGAAAAGTGAACCATCGTATCGTAAGCTGATAATAGTATTGAATTTGATTCAAGGGGGGAGGGGACGGAGGAATTTGCGCATATTCGATGAAGTAATATTGTTAAACGTATGTAACTGTGCGGTAGTAATGATAACTGTAACGCGAATATGGAATCGAGTCGACAAAAGTGTGGCGATCGTAATTTTAAAAAATTATTCGACAATGGTTGAAAAGAAAAAAAAAGAAAAAAGTCGAAAATAAGCGAGAACTAAGTATTCATAAATTGAGATTTTATACGGTTCTCGGCGATGTAAAAACAAAAAAAAATTCACACTCTTGACACGCATTGAATTTATATACAGTACATCTACATACATATGGAAATGCACTCGCGAAGCAGCCATCACTCTCGCGCTCATCGACCTAATTTGATAACGCTACAGACTACGTTCAGCTCGGCTGTTCGGTGTGGCACACGGTACGATGCCGAGCTTGAACTTGATGTAAGGAAGGGCGAAGACAACGACTCGCTATACGAAACATTTAAGTATAATTATACATCATATATATACATATATATGTATGTATATGTAAAATGTTGGAAGCTGCGCGATTTGTGAGGCGTTATATATATGTAGAGTTGAAGGTGCGTTTTTTCTCTCTCTCTCTCTCTCTCTTTTCTACAAACATTACAAGACATGCCCTTGACCTAGGCCTAACGATGAAGAGGTTCCGGCCATAACCATGGGCACTGACCTACTTAGAATGCGGGCGGCACGGGCGAGAAAACAAAGCATAATGTACGCAGACCCACCGTACATGCACAAACAAGTACACGGATGAACGGATACCGCAATGCATTGTCAAGGTATGCCATTTTTCGTTCGTCCACACGAGACTGTTTTTTTTTTTTCTCATTTTTATTTCATTTTCGCGTGTACTTAGTAGGTACTTGGTACTCGATTGGTCATCATCATATATGTAGGTAAAGGTATGTATGGTATGCGAGTGCAGATTTATTTCAAATCTGCATTTAATAACCGACGCTATCGCCATCGGCGTGAATTATTTTTTTCTTTCTTTCTTTCTTTTTTTGTTGTTGTTACTCCTATTCGCTCTCTATAACTGGCGCGTGTTACTCGCTGAGAGTGTTTAAAACAATCACCTTTCCCTTTCTGTCGAATAGTGTACGTATTTGTGGCGTGTTATATCTTCAGGTTAACGCCACTCCTTACCCTGTTATCGTGTATGGTCGTGTTATAGAAAATGGTATAGGTATACTACGTATGCATGGTAGAAAGAAACTACCACAACACATGCTACAAATCACGACCTTAATTCGACGATTAGTTATAACGATGATGGAACGTGATGCACGAAATTACCTAGGTTGACAAGACGCCGTCAGACGCGCGACTCGATTCGAAGGGAATTAAACGAGCCGAATACGACGACGACACGACGACTAAATGATAACTAGACGCGATAATTTGTCGTATTATACACGGCTACGATTTAGATAAGTACCAAAATTTTATCTGATTTGGTGGTTTTAAGAAAGCGTAGGAGAGAGACATTGTACTAATTCATCAGCCCCTAAAAATCATGCATGCTGCGTTCGTGATCGACTTTCCTGCATCACGTTGGTCAGTTCCGGAATTGCGTACATTCTTGCGTAGGTGACGAGAATAGGAATAGGTGAAATTTATCCGCTAATATGCAGATACGATTACTCATTTGAGTACGTGCACAATGGCGAAGAATTTATTGATATATCAACGCCTCTCCCCTCGCCCCCCCCGGTCGTTAATGAATTGATTAATTGGTTTGTTGGTATAATGTAGGTACCTGGTACCTCTACCTATCTGAAGATCGGTCATAGCTACGTACTTGGTACCGGGAGATCAGATATCCTGCTGAGACTATCGTCCAACCGTACGAAATTATGATACGGTAAATACGTTATACTGTGGATGACCGTTTATCGAAGGATTCTATTTGGTCGAAGTTGTGTTTTGTTTTCGCTTTGGGAAATTTACAGCAGAAAACTGTACCGTATCGATGTGCTTACTTTCGCCAAAAAAAAAAAAAAAAAAAAACACCAGTAATTTCTTTGGACATTATCACTTTTCATTGTTGCGTAATGGTGCTCGATTTACATTTCCGGCCGGACGTTGGCCGATGTGGCGTGTACAGAAATAATGTCAGTAGAGTATTTAGTTCACCTTCAGTTTTCATCTACATAAGTGAAGTCAAAAACCAAGGTATCCAGTATTCACACCAATGCAACGAGCTACGCCTCCACACCGCTCTGTCCGTCGCGTCGTTTCGTGAGAATTATTTACAAATAATGCTAAATCTTTTCAGACATCGTGCAAAAAGATTTTTACACGTTGCTTTCACTTTTTGACTTGTGTTTTTTTATCCGCTTTGGCAGATTCTATAAGTATATGAAGATGGTGCATGGTTGGTAGTGCACAATGTACCTCTAGCTAGAGATAGATATTACCTAGACCTACTACCTATGAGTACTTGGTACATATTTTGAATCTTGAGCGTACACGTACCAGTATTATTAACGATGCTGTTCTTCTTTTCAGCGTTTCTATGTGACTCTACGAGGTCGTGTCAAGTGATGGCATATTTTTTTCGGTATTTATAGTACGAGTATGTTACGCTGAATCTTGTCAATTGCCGAATGCACGCTTTTGGCAACGCTGCTGCCGATTTCTCGCCGTCGTCAAAATCAGCTTAAAATACTACCAAAGGCACACATTAGGCAAAAAAATTACGGGAAATTTCGTGGATTAGGCGTGCAATATTTTCGACGATATTCAAACAAACGAACCATTACAATTATAGTAATAGAGGCATGTAACGATATAGACAAACCCAATTTGGTATATGGTACTAACCTTGCGAGAACCGTTGGAAGGTTTTCCCTTATTTAAAACCTAAGTTTCCGCGAATGTCACATATTCACGATGCGGTAGGCAAATTTTTGTCTGGGCCTCACTTCGTATCTGGAAAATGTACGCTTATACGGATTACTTCACACTTCTCGTCGCACTCGCGCAATTTGCATATAAATCAAGCCTAAGAGATGATTCCAACGTTACGAGCCCAGTTTCTTCTTCGATAACATTTAAGCTAGAGCAGGCCACAAGAGCTACTAATACTTTATTTCATGCAAATATTCAAAGTGCCGGGTCTCAGATTGTCTGCAACATTCAGCGGGTCTCGTAAGAATAGTTATGATTCATGTATATAATGAAACATACTGACCGAAAAATGCTTAAATATGTTATCACTCATCAAAAGTACGCTCCAGAGGAGTACATTTTGAAAATGCTGCGTACATATTTTTTCTCTCAGACTCTAAAAAGCATGAAAGGGAGGAGGAGAAGGGGTAGTACTAACATTGCATTTATGAAAAATAGAAAGTATGATAAGTGTACGAAGATCAGATAGGTTTCCAGCCGCGATTCACATTCAAAACTATTATTTCTAGGAAGAAAGAGAATGCTGTTGGCAAATTTTGCTGTAGTTTTGAAAGAGAAAAATCTAACTTTTTGTTCTAGGAAGAAATTGGTTATGGCTCTAGGGTTATTCCATATCAGTTCGCACGAAAAGTGTTAGGCGGGTCGGGGGGGAGGTTACTGAATTTGTTTATGTGGGTAGACCTCAATGAGAGATGACGAATTCCGCAAACCGCAGCTCTCTAGGTTGGGGGGGGGGCAGCCATGAGCATTTGAAATAAGGTTGGATATGGTAAATTTTGAGCGTGGATAACTCGAAAACTATGATAGGTAGAAAGCTGAAACTTTTTCGAATGTGTAGGGCCTTTGATGAACTTTATGGCGATTTTTTGAAAATCAGTGTTGTCACTTTTATTAATGCCAAAAATTAGCTGGAAAAGTTGAAAAATTACATTTATCTATGAAGAGGACGCTCAAAAATTCTGAAAAAATTCAAAGAAGTACAACTTTACATGCTTTTTAATATATTAAAAAATCAAGGTGACGTTTTTTCGTATTTTCGATTTAAACATTTTCAAAGATTGTAAGAAAATAATACAATTCATGAAAATAAATCAATTTACACAATTTCGACCTTTGAAAAAAAGGGTCTTGTGGCCAGTTAAAAAATTTGAAAATTGATAAAAAAATTTTTGCTATCAAAAGATTGTACCTTTGTCATTTTTGTTATTGTGATACTTTTTCCGTAATTTTTGAATATTTTATGCATTGAAAGTGCCTCTCCCAATTCTTTCAAACGGCATTTGTTTTCTGGAATTTTTAGTAATTTTTACAACGACCTTTGCGTATCTCTGAGTGGCGAAATTACAATTTTACCTTCGAATAGAATAAATAGTCCAATATTCTCAGAAAAAAGTCTACTTCTACCTGAAGTACTTGGTTTTTCACGAAATTCAGTATTGAAGTTGCTATACGTAAAAATGTGATTAAAAACGTGATCAAAATCGAAAATTTTTGTCAAAAGAAATTCAAAACTGTATTACTCGAGTAAAAATTAAGCAAATTTAAAACTCTTAAGGTTTTGTTTCAATTTGCTCTATCCAAACTGGTTCTAGCTATGCTCAAAAGTCGGTGTCCCACTTAATTACCAAAAACTGACTCAAAAATTGAAAAATCGTAATTATATCGTTTGTATTTACCTTAATTTTGGATTATAAAACTCGAATCTTTCATCAGTTTTAATGCAATTCGTTTTTTTTTTGCTCAAAACGCTCAATTGAAAATTTTAATTATCAATTTTAGGGTGGAAAAACTTGTCCTATTCAGCGTTTAAACTTAGTCTAATTCAGACTCCTAAATCAATCTTTTTGAATAATTTTAAGAAATTGAATTTTTAACCGGGATTTTATCTCTAAGTTTTTTCCATTGATGACATCTGAGAAGAAAGAAATGGATGAATAAAAAAATAAGCTCGAATTCATGTTCAGCGGGTCAGACTACCCTCGATTTAGGTACCTCACACAATAATTTTACATAAATTTAAAAATATTATTTTTTGGCCAATTTTCAATAATTATTGAAATAATTTTGAGCCGCAATTTAGAAATTTGATTTTTGATAGGTATCTACTTTTGAACATTTAGTGATAGGCAAAGGTTCCTGTTAAATGACTAAAAATTACCGGAAAACAAATGCTATTTGGAAGAATCGAGAGAGAAACGTTTGATGCGTAAAATATCAAGAAATTACGAAAAAAAGCTTCACGAGAACAAAAATGACAGGGGTGCAATCTTTGAGCATGAAAAATTACTTTTTTTATCAATTGTATTGCGAAAATTCAAACGTTAGCGGGAATTGATAATTCTAAAATAAAAATATTTAAATTATGTTTTCCATTTACTATTTTCTGATATTTTTTTTTGAGCTTTCCAAAAATATATAACAACCCTAGAGCTGAACTTTTCATGATAGAATAATAACGAGTTGAAAAAAAAACACTAATTTTGACCCATCGTGTTAGAGGTACTGAGACTTATCACGGGTGGTGTACATTAGTGTGGTTCAAGGTACGTTTTTTTTTCGGAATTTTGAGTTCTTCATCCCCACCGATGTTCTCCCTTTTGAAAAAAAAAATATATAAGGGTATATTACAAAAACGGTAACAGTCAAGTAAACATTTACAATTTGCTTATATTTCGGTAGAATTGCATCTACCTTCTTCAGAGCCTTTTTCATCGCCGGATAAATCTATGCAAACAAACACGTAAGTAAACGTGGTGTGTAAACGTGTCGGCCCGAACGAGCCGAACGTTCCACTACGATCACGCGGTAGAGTTGCGTCGCTATCGGACCGTTTCAAGCATGGCGTGAAACCTCGGCATGGCGCAACTTGAAATTTTTTTTTTTTTGATCTGAAAATTTTTATGTGATGTTTTTGATTTAAAGAGAACATGTTTAGGGTTTGAAGAACAAAAATAAAAACAAAAAATTTTTTGCACGTATTTCTAACCCATCCTGGTGTACGTAGAAATGTAGAAATTGCATTTCTTTAAATTTACGCCATTCTTATAAATGCTTTTGAACGCTTACCGTGCATCCATAATTATAATACAGCACACTTATATGATTGCAAAGAAAGATATACATCGTCGAATTATCGAGTATTTTGTCACCAGCATGCACCGCATTGTGTAGCGTTAAAGCCCATCATTGTTACTCCTGCTATAGTGTTATCAAACAGCCAACTCTCGAGAACAGCAGTATAACATGGCTGGTATCGTCTTCGATGGCGCTGGCTTGATAATTAAGCGCAACGGAACTAATTATTCGGGCAATTAATTAGTTTACGTTGGATTTAAACGTGCGCGTAGGTGGTTACAAAATTTGAAAACTGGAACGTCGAATCGAAAGAATCAATATTCGATCGATACTTAGATCGCAACGTGATGTTATGACGCGTGCGATCAATTTATTCATCGTCGTCCTTGTCGCTCGTTGGTTCGTTCGTTATGCGGAAGTGCGACGTTAGACGGTGAAATTTCACGATTATATGGCATCTTTTTCACCATAGAAATTCTCGTATACTGCCGAGTGCGTAAGTCTTTCTGGAGGTGAAAGAAGAACTGAAGATGGAATAAGATTGATAGAAAAAAAAGGCTTTATCATTCGATTAATGCTGCGTGGAAAATAGTCGAATAGGTATTAGAAAATTAATACGTATCTATTTTTGAAATTAGTATTGAGTGAAAAGTAGATCATACGTCACGTCGAGTCAGTTCACTGCTCCCTTATATGTATTTGTGATGAGTATTTTGCCCTCTTCAAAAGTATAATTATGTATAGTATACGGGTTTGTATGCGCAAGAGACTCGTACAGTGTGAACTGAGAGAATTAAATTCGATAGGTTTTTCTAAAATTAGTAATTTTTTTTTATCATTTTAAAAATAGCATATAAGTAATAAATAGTTCAGCCTGATGGATATGTTAGAGTAATGCAAATACTGGCCTCCGATTCCTCTTTAATCGAATAATACAACACGAATGGGTTCCAGGTTTCGTGAAATCTTAAAGGCTCAATGTTGTTTATAATAAAATGCTCTAAATAAAAATATTATACCCGCATGTTTCGGATCCATTGCTGAAATTTTTGAACCAGTAACATTGTAGTCTGAGGTCGAATTTAATGGAGAACATATTTAGTTATTATACTTTTTTTGATATCTCTCATATTTTTGGACTTATAAGAGAAATATTTACATCAAAAAAGGTCAACTTTGGAGTACCCCCTATTCAGGTTAGGATTGAAGTTTTGAATAAAATGACGAATCTAGTTGATACAGAATTTAATACAGAATATTTTTACCATCTTGCATTTTTTTCATTGGATGCTTCCCTGCCCAGATAAGGGAAGCGCCCCAATTTTTTTAATGGTTTCAACCTCCTCCTGGTATTAGCTCTACCCCTATGGGATGGAAATGGAATTTTTTTTCTCTTATAATTTACATCATAATCAACACATATTCCAAAATTCAGCGTAGTGAAAAATTGGTTCAAACAAAAGTTGTGGAGCATCAAATGACGAAGATTTTCGTTTTTATATTTTTTTCATAGTCGATCATGAGGGAGGGGCGAGGGGTGATGAAGAAAACAAACAAAATAATTAGTTAAATAAGCTGTATTTGGGTCCAGAGTTGAAATTGCTGCTAAAATCGTGTTCAGCGCTCACAAAAACCTCAGAATGGAGTTTATTACATTTTTTGCTGGCTGGAATTTATGTTTGCCTCCCATCAGTGTAACGCAATTGATGAGAGGATTTTCCAGTACCTTTTTTGTTTTCTTCATAGCTCCCTCTCCCCTTCCCCATCCATACCCACCTACTGAAAAGATAAAAACGAAAATGTTCGTTTTTTGATGCTTAACAACGCTTGTTTGAACCAATTTTTCGTATTTTCTATTGCAACCGATCTACGCTCGGAGAAAGTTGCGACTTTTTCAGCAGAGCCCCCCCCCCCCTCTTGAACTTGAGAAAAGGAGTTGTTCTCGCGTTTTTTGTGTTTTACATACTAATGGAAAGTACTATGCTAAACAACCACCCCTAAAATTGAATTATGCCAATTTTTTGAAAATTATTTGTGTCTTGGGGAAATCTTGAAACGTGACTTATTTCTGCATGCCCCAGCTCCCTCCCCCCAACCTCCTTAGAGAAAATGTTGAAGATGCAAAAATGTTCGTCTTTTGGTGCTCTACAACTTCGGTTTCAATAATTATTTTCGTGAGTGTTGCATTTGAGAAGTTATTCCCAAAAAAAAACAGATTTTACACCCCCACCCCTCTTGCCTTTCAAAAAAGCGTCAAACTAGGCATGCATTCATTTTAGGCAAGTATAAAATCGTATTCCCGCAGTTGATCCTCGAAACAGCTAGCTCACCTCCGCCCCCCCCCCATGAACGGATAAATTGAAATTGATAATATTAGTGTTGCATACAAATCGAACCTTCTAAATACGAAAATTCTCTCTAAGATGGGGTTTTGTAATTCTTTAGGCTAAAATGGGCTACACTTATAGTATCTTGATAGGTAATCATAAACGCGAATAATCCAAAAATTAATGATTAATTAATTTTTTTTATCGTAAATGTAATAATCTTTAAAGAAAATTTGGAGATTTATAAAAGTCTAAGGTATTCAAACAATTTTATAACAACGTAAAAGTTTGCTAAAATTTAGTAAAATGCCTGAAAATCCTTCAAGATTAGTGAGTATGACGTGTCAGAAAGTGAGACTTTCGTAAACATAAATTGACACTGATTTTTAACCAATCAGAATGAAAAAAAAAACTTGCAAAAATTCAAAATTTGCTGGCCATTTATTTGTTCGACTTATCAATTTTCTAAATAGAAGCTTCTGATTGGTCTATTGATGATAAGTAGCGTCAGATTTATGCCATTTTCACTGCCAGAAGTCTCAAACACTTTTGCATCATGTGACAGACGTTCTCCTGACACCATTTGCACGACGGGTACTTAAATATTGTGGATACCCCAATCGGTTTAGGAAATTCTGCGAAATAAATAAAAATGACAAGATTCCGGTTTTGAAGCATTTTACTGTTTATGAACCATTTTCTCTGTATCAAAAGCTCAATCAACCCCTTTCCAAGAACAATGTCAGCCTACCAAAAAAATCAACTGCTCAGCACTTTCAAATTTGTGATTCAGATCGTCCTACGAAATATAATATTTCTGACGTAGTTCCAGTATGTTAACCTTGTTTATGAAATGACTGAAATTGATACGAGCACAAATTAATTTCACACTCTTCCAATATAATTGTATGTAACGTTGGCATCCCTCAAAGGCAAGAGGTATCTATTTGATGAATATTATAAAAGCGAACTTTAGTGCTGCAGACTGCACAGCTTGAATAAGTAATAATTTTTTGTAGTTAAAGTTGTCTTACATTCTTCAGTAGCTGTATGATCTTTTCTAGGAAACTTTGTAAAGAGTGTTTTTTTTTTTTTACCAGACGGCACCATAAAATCTTAATAATTATCCGTCTAATAGAAGCTGGCAAGTGTAATCCTCTTATTTGACGCTTGCGACCTGAATTCAAACGTGGATATCGAAATATAATAATTATAATTCTAGTTTTTTTTCCTTCATCTTATACTTGTTACTTGTAGATCGTCTGTGTGTAATCCGAAGGGAGCTATAGCTACTCGTCACGCCGTACTAACTGGCACGTTTTTTTTTTTTTTTTTTTTTTCATTTAACCCGATGAAAGATTTTAATTTCTCCGTACGTTTTTAAACGTTATTATATTATTTTTTCGTCGAAGAATTTTATCGGATGCGAGTAAGAAAGAAGACAGACAGAAACAGAGAGAAGGTAAGAAAAACGAAGACGATTCGTACAGACTTATTCGGCATTCACGTATTAATCGCATTGACCCATTGTCGAATGAAAGTAGATACGAGACATGGATTGAATTTTCTATTACCTATGTGTGTATGCTAAAGTAGGTATGCGTCACTGAATATGGATTTTGGCGACTGCAATTATAATTGCACAGGTCGGATCATCTATGGCGAATGTCTGTCGCGGTGTCATTTGTCGTATGGTACGTCTCGTCACGTCGTGTCGTGCCGATGCCGTACACAGCATTCTTTTTTCGAACGTTAATTAAAGCTGGTTAAATATTTCAGTCATTCTCTGCGCAATGTTTCGGCCGGACCGTAATGAGAGCGATTTTAAAAAACGATTAAAGAAAGCAAAAGTTTCTCCTCGGATGGTGTACGAAGGTAGTCGCAGGTAGAGGGACTAGGCAGGTATGTCAGGTACCTGTACGTAATTTATATTTCGGTGGTGGCGAGGTGGACTTACCACACATTTATCTGCTGTGTGATATGAAGAACAATAATATGCCGCTGTAGACCTAAATATTTGTCGAGCCACACTGGCTGCTGTTTCATTTAAGGACTAAGCGCGCCCACCGCTCGACGATATTTTGTTCTTGTATTTAAACGAATCTTACGCGTGAAGATAATTCCTACCGATGAGATGAGATACTTGGTTCGTCGTTGAATATTCGCGACAGTTGTCACGTTAATTACACACAGCTCAGCTCAGTATTGCGGTTTCTAAACGCACCAAACGATGGATGGTAATAAAAATTAGTATAATGTTGACAATCTCTTCATCAAAACACGATGTATACCAGTACGTTGCGACCGCTTCGTCGTATATGCATCTTTGCCGATGCGGTGTACAACCAAATAAAGATGAAATCGAAAAGAAAGTAAATTTTTAGTAAAAATTTTTTTCTCTTTGATTAATGATATAATAAAATATGATAATATTTCGATTGAACAATAAATACAAATATGTACGTGTACGAAAAAAAAAAAAAAAAAAGTACCTATGTAGGTATATCTATATATAAGTATTATAATATGGAAAAACATACCACAAAAGTACGGTACAGTACAGTAAAGTACAGTACAGTACGCATTTCTACAATATTGGCGCGCATTTGAAAGAGAAAGTAAGTGAAAATTTTTGCATAGAGTTGCAATATGGAATAGAGGAGGAATTGAATGTAATTCGTCGGAACAAATCGATTTGATATCGTTGAATTAGTTAAAATGGAAATAATTTCCCGCACAGGATATTCTCCTCTGACTCCGACCTGACCCCGGGCATTTGTAGACAAATAAATGAAAATCCAATCCGTCATATAATTCGTCGATAAAGAGTAAAATAGCGTACTACTGCAGAGTGCCTTGGGTTACTCCGCTATGCAGATAGGTTGAGCTCGATGTGAAACTTATTAGGTATTATCTGAGTTTCTGTTCGACTGAAATATCGCGTAAATCTGGTTTATTCGACAAATTCAGAATCAGATTGAGACTAGGGGGAAAAAAATCGTAGCTAGGTACTGTGTTTGGTTCAATTAAAGGAAATTGACGTATCATGAGAATTAATTAACGGCGCTAAGACGGAGTAAATGGCCGCACCGTGGCACGTCTCGCTACACAGATGTCGAAAGCATTCGAGTATGAGTGTAGCTCGCTAAATGTTCACTATGGACTTAGTAATTGTTTTAATATTGTTACACTATCGTCTTCGTCTTCATCGTCGTCGTCGTCGTCGTATACGATTACTCAATTTATTTAATTGCTCCAGTTTTACGTACAATTGTCTTATCATCGGAATCACAATCGTTTTTACGTAATGATTGATAGGTACGATTGCATGCGATATTTGTAGAGGTGTTCGATGTGGTGGTGATTTGACCTGAGTTTTCTTCGGAGAAGTCAAAGTAAAAAACGAAGCGAAGTCATGTCGAGAACCTTTTTGTAATTTTAGACAGATGAATCTGCTCCAGAGCTGGAATTTGGTTCTTATGGTCTGAAAAACTTGTATAAAAATTTTGTTAGCCTACTCCCCTTGTTTATGGGCCAAAACGTAACTTTTTTTTAGCTTCGGAATTAAGTATTTTAATTTTTGCAATTTTTTAGCCAAATTTTCATTCGAAATTTTGTGAGTGGTTTACTATGCTAAAGAAATATTAATAAGTAGGTTGAAAAAAATTTTCGACAATTTTTTTCAGACAGAAATGTTTGTTTGAAAACTTTAAGTTGAGTTTTTTCCAAATGAAGTTTCCGGGAGGTAATTCTGGAAACCCATTTTCCACAATGTTTCTCGCTCAATAAAATAGTCGTTTTTGATTAGAATTTTTTTTTCTCGTGATGCATTTCAAATACCTATTTATACACCACTTGCCCATTTTCCACTTCATTTCATTTCTTTTTCGTAATTTTTATAACTTTAATTAAGATAAATAAAGCACCGAGCTAAAAATTTAAAACCTTACTTTCTTCAGTTACGAAATCATCCCACAAAAGAAGCTATCAACAGATTAATGTTCCATAGCTCAAACTACCCCAAAAATGGCCATTCGCACGAGAAAAATACTCAAGTTTCAAAAATACATTTTGTTAAAAACCATCAGAAAAATAGACAGAAATTCCTGTAAAATGCAAAAAATAGATCAATAATTACGAAAAATTGAAAATAGCCAAGGATTGGGCTAAACCATGAAAAAAAGTTGTTGAAAATCATCAAAAAATTGATCTAAAATCACAAAAAAATGTTGGAAAATATCTTAAAAAGTAATATAAAGTATTATTAAAAAAATTTTTAAAAATCATGGAAAATTGGTTAAAAATTGATAAAAAATATGAGTTTGAAATGTAGGAAATTGATTTAAGACCACAAAGAAATGTTAGAAAATATTTGAAAATTGACCTAAAATATTTAAAAACTTGTTGAAAGTTGTCGAAAATTCATCAAAAATCACAAAAAAATATTGAAAATTGACCTTGAGTATTGAAAAAAAATTGCTAAAATCATCAAGTAAAAATTGACTAAAAATCAATTACGGTTTAATTTTTACCCAATTATCAATAATTTTGAACGACTTTTTTCGTGATTTTTGATCATTTTTCTGCAATTTTGAACTATTTTTCATCAATTTTACCCTGAATTTTCAATTATTTTTAACAATGTTTAGTCAATTTTTACTCTGTACTACATTTTTTAACGCTATTTCGTGATTTTTGATCAATTATCTGCATTTTTAACAGATTTTTGTTAAATTTTGTACTCAATTTTAAATGTTTCGGGTCAATTTTCACCTAATTTTTAACAGTTTTTCAAGGTTTTTTGATCAGTTTTTTGAGTTTGTTACTAATTTTTGTCAACTTTGATCAATTTTCAGCATTTTTAACCGATTTTTGTCAAATTTTTGACCAATTTTTAGTGTTTTTAACGTTTTTTTTTTTGTTATTGCAGATGAATTTTAATGTATTTGTCAATGATTTTTCATGATTTTTGATCAATTTTCAAAGATTTTCAACTGGTTTTGTTTAATTTTCATCTGTTTTTAACGTTTTTTCGTGTCGCTTAAACAATTTCTGTCTTTTTTACACATTTCTGTCGAATTATTACCAAATTTTCAATGATTTTCAAGGAATCTTCTGCTATTTTTCGATAATTTTCACATATTTTTTAACATTTGTGGTGTGTTTAAGGAAAAGATACAATAATTTGGTCCGGATAATTTTCGAGATATTGAAGTACGAATTAGAGGAGACTGAAACGATCATTTTAAAAAAATAAAAAAATCTTTTAAATGTACAAAATTGACGAAGTAACTGGCACTTTCAAGTTTAGGTAGTGAAAAAGTTGAATTTTAAGATAATGCTACTCAAACTGCTCATCACCAATTTCCAGAAAATTTTTTTTTCGCCTCACTAAAGATCAATTTTGTTGTTTCAACAGTAATTTTTTCACGTAGAATCCGATCGTGTAGTCAATTTTTTTGAAAAACCTCTTCGTGAAGACCAAGTTTAATTTTGGAAAAAGTAGCGAAATTTGGTCAAATAAAAAAATAACTTTTAAATTCAAAAAAATATTATACAACACAGCAGTTGATATTTTCTGTAGTAAATTTTGACAAGGCATAGTTGAAGAGTTGAGGTATCGATTGCTGTCAAAAATCAAAAATCGTGAATGTCCACTCCTCGCCACAATTTGGCTTTTAACTCAAAACGAACTTCGTCGACTGATTGTACCTTTTCCAGGAGCGTATCACATTTGTTTGTGATTTTTGATCAATTTTCTGCACTTTTATTTCAGATAAAAATTTGAATTTTATCATCAGAAACCTTCGAAAACTTCAAGTTCTTAAATCCATAAAATCCGTTTGCCCTTGAAACCCCGAAGTGTTTTAGTTTAATTTTAATATATGGATTTTTTTGCTGAACTTCATGTTTATTGAAATCGATCGAATAAACCACCAAAAATTAGCTAAATCAAAAATTTGTATATTGAAAATCTTCAATATGGCAAACCTATCGCATTTTTTAATCTCCAAAGTAAATACGAAAAAAATTACCCTTTGAAAATGTTTTATGTTTTTGCTGATGAGTGAGGTGTAGTTTAAAATATTATGAATTTAGCTACACTAAAAAATAAAATAATTTTTCACCACTTTCTTTTAAAATAAGCTACTTAAAGATAATTGAATAAAAAACAAGGAACATGTTTTAATCATTTAATGGCTGAGTTCGTTATTTAGAAGTTTTTTTTTTTTTTAAATGGGTTTTTTTATCTTGGGCGTTTATAATTGCTAAGATTTTTACGCCCATTGTTTAAAAAGGGTCAGTAAGGTTAGGACTTAAATTTGGTATTGGAGGTCAAGTTCTTTTATTAAGAGGAGGATTTTTTGCATGACTATGGAGGAATCTGGAATGGAGTGGGTGTTTTCTGGGATGTTTAAGGTTTGTCTTTTTTGTTTCAAGTTGGGGC
>FIZR01014228.1:0-13859 GCA_900060175.1 Ferrisia virgata | reverse complement strand
AAAGTTTGTTTTGTGTTTTTTGGGACCACAGATTTTGCCAGTTTTCGAGTTCAATATTGTCTAATAAAATTTTTAAATCTTTTACTGATGTTAAATTAAATGGGGAAGGAACCGTGGCAGATTTAGCTTGTTGGTCAATTTCTTCATTTCCATTTATGCCTATATGGGTGAGAAGTGTTTAATTTTTCAAAATACTATAATTGCTTTCTGCACCACCCTAGCTCAGTATTGGGTCAATTTCAGATTTTCAGTGCATGGATTACTAAATTGAAAATAAGACACAATGCTGTTGTACTCAACTTCATGTTTCGTTTGTTACAGAATGTTATGCATCGTGGAACTTGATATTTCTTTTTCCCTACTGGGAATTTTAAAAAGTCTTCTAAAATAGTCTTATCAATTTCCCAATTCACTTTCAGGGGCTAGGTATACTACCTGAAAAACTGATTTACTTTGGTGATCAAATTGATATCCATCACTAGCATAACTTGTTAGCAGGTCTGATTTGTCTCGAGTATAAGAGGGTCAAGTTTGAACCCAATCAAAATTCACGAGAATGGGGTATTTTGCGTATAGGTACTCTAAAGTGTGTATTTGAATATCCCGTTGAAGGTGCTGAGGTGGTTTGCATTTTGGATTTTTGGTGATGAAATTTCAAATTATAAGGTTACAAGGAAAATGTTGAGACAAAAGTTGTAGAGCATCGAGCGACAAACATTTTTTATTTTTCATATTTTTTTCTGCGAAGCCACGGAAAGGGAGAGGGGTGATAGTGAAGTTGAGGTATGAAATAAAAATACATTTTTTTTTAAATTTCCATCAACGTAAATAATTTTTAACAAATTCGCTTAATTCACTCTTTAAAAATCGGCATGATCGTGCCCTATTCTCGAAATGAGGCAAAGTTTAATGTACTAGAATGTGTTGAGAAACTCAAAAAATTAGTCCAAAAAAAATGTTTAAAGCATTAAAAGCCAAATATTTTCTTTTTTTCACTTTTTTTCTGGCTAGTTAGCATCAGTTGTGCGGAGCTAACCCTAGAAGGAAAAAAGTATCGCAAAGCGTTGATCTTTGAGCCTAATTTTCGTATAATATTGGAGATGGATGAATTATTCCATTCAGAATGAATAGCTGAAACTCTTAAAAGGCTCATCTGGAATCCCTGTTTAATCTTCACATCGAATTTGAGTCTCCTATCTTAATTTAGAGTGGAGACAGCAAGGGCATACTCAAAAATTCAATGAATAACAAAAAACGAACAAAAAAATTACTTTCCCTGAGGAGGGGAGGGGGCATATGAAAAGTCGAAACCCTCAAAACGCGTTCTAGGACATTTACCACGCGCACGCGCAAATTTTAACCCCATAAATTGATTTACACGGGAGACAGGGGAAAGGCAATATTAAAAAAAGGCAGTAACCTTAAAAAAACTACTTTTTTTGTGCTTGAGAGAGGGTGGGGATGGAAATTCAATAGTTACATCTACGAACTGTACTGAATCTACCTGCAAAATTTCAACACTCCAGTTCAATTTGATGGGAGATATGCGAACCTGAGGTTTGTTTTCAAGGTCAAAAGGGGAAACACTTCATATCCTCCCTCCTTCCTACGTAACTTGAGGTGCTGATCGATTCTATATCAGTTGACTCAAAATCGAACCGTTTTTTGCAATTTTGCCCCCCTCCACAACATCCTGTCCCTCGAATCGAGACGTAACTAAATTTTCACTCAAAGTCATCCCTACCAATATTGTATCTAATCCGCCGTCAATCCAAGTTGATTGGCCAAATTCGAGCGAATTCAGTCTTAGGGTTAATGAATCCCTTAATTTGATTGCATAATAGCAAAATACAGGCATGTTGGAGCTTCCGGTCCAATTTTTATATTTTTTTAGAATTTTCAAACATATACCAAAATTACTTTAATTTTTATACTTTTGTAGGCGTCTAAAAAGCGTATTTTAAAGTTTGTAAATGGACACCAATATTCAAAATTTAGAATTTTGCACCCCCTCCCCTCCCATTCCTTCGATGGTTCAGATATAATTATAGCGGGATATATATATATATATATTTTTTCATTTAAACAGTTCTACATAGCACGTGAAATAAGAGAACAATATTCAAAACATTTTTGAACCCCTATCACCACCTCCCCCTTACAAAGTTGATTATTTAGATTAAACGCGAGAAAATATTATTTACTTTGAAAAGTTAAGCAACTCGCATTTCGTGTATTGAAAATGGATGAAGGGAGTAGTGGTGAGCGAAAAGCTTTCAAACTTCATTTCGATTTGGTTGTAAGTGCATAGAATGTTTCTTAGAGCTTTAAAAGCAGTGTAAGAAAAAATTATATGAGGTATTGGAATTCTCCTCCTCACCAAAGTTTGCTCTTCAAATTATAGTAAGCTTTATGGCTGACAAAGTGGTACGGGGAGGGAGGAGCTAATCTGTTGAAGCATTTTCCCCTTGTTCAGGTCTGTAAAATGGTGGGTAGGCACAGAACAGTCTCACTAGTTTGATGGAGAGGGAAGAAAGGGAGCTAAGGCGTAGAACTAACTGCGAATGAACAAAAATCATATGAAAATTGACTTTGTTGACGCTGAAAGAAAGTGCGAGGGGCCTGAAAAAACATAACCTTCAATAGAGCTGTTCAGTAATAGGCCTCTTATCTATAATCTGCAAGCCGAGGTTCAGCCTCTTAATTCAATGTAATTGGTCGCTAGAGTAGAGTTTCAACAGGCTAATTTTTGGATCCCCCGTCGCATCGATTGCTTTGAACGAGAACAATGTACATGATTTTCTTCCTTCTCGTCTGTATTCATTTACTCTAATTTTGTGCAAAGCATAATTTTGAATCAAGGTGATCGAAAGTTTTGCTACATCGATATTGACTATCAAATTTTAGTGATTTTGGTCGATAATAAGCCGAGTGAACAACTTCGACGGTTGAAAATAGACGAAGTGAATTGTGGAGAACATGCTTAAAAAATTAATCAACTTGAAGCAAACCTAATGAATCATAAACTAGATTTTATTCATAATTTTCTCTCTTCTTCTTCAGCGTAGATCGTTAGATTGATCAAAAAACCCATGCATGCCTTTTTCACTCTCACTAATTTATTCGAAACAATCGTAAAGAGTGTAAAATTTTTACGTAAAAAGCCATTTAAAAAAAAAGTGGCTGGTACTTCGATATAACTATCAGAGAAAAACTCATCCACAAAACCCAACGAGAAGCTACGTGCTGTTAAAGATAAAGAAAAGTGTTCTTGGGAAAAATGAAACTAACTCCAAATGAATTTACGACTATGTTATGCGCGATACCGGAGCAAAAACGTTGTTGAAGAAAAAAAAATATCAAAAAGAAAGCGCAAAATAATAGAAGAAAGCATCAGCTGAGAAAGAAAACAACCGTGCTTTTTAGTGCCAACGCGACGACGATGAGAAAAACGCACGACCCAGCGCCACAGGCGAAACAATACATTTGGTCATAAATTGAAAAAATATTACCTTCAAGACGACGTTTTGTTGTCGCGTTAAATTTTCAGCTGTGCGACGAACGACGAAAGAAATTACGCTGCGCTTCGGCTATCGTCGTTAAAGTATAGGTAGTTCAGTGTTTGGTCCTTGGTACTACACAAAAGCCAACAAACTCTCATTTATAATGTGAAAATATGTATCTCGCTTTATACTTTTTCCTCGTTTATTTCACCTTTCAGTGCAATAACGGTACCAAGAAGCGTGTAAAAGAAAAAGAAGGAAAAATTCGTACACGATACTACCTAAATGGACTCCAAATACGAAATGTACGTACACATCCGGATAAGAAATTGTTGCGAAGGCAAAAGGGGAAAAAAATAAATAAATAAAAATAAAGCGAAAGAGAGAAAAGAGAAAAAATGACGCGTAGGCATCTAGCTGGATGTTGAATGAACTGAAAAAGCTAGAAAGAGAGAGAAGATTGAACAACCTTCGGTGACAATTCACAGCTGCGTGGTGCTAATGAAAGGCCAAAGCCAACGGGTGCACAGCAGACTAAGCTTGTGTACAATCGGAGATAAATTCCTTAGCAGAAAAATGCCAACAAGGTGACCTCTTACCTGCTCCGTTTGCTCGATTCTCAATTCCAAGGTTAAAAAATTTCTTTTTCGATTCACGCCAACCCATCTCGCCTCGCCTCGCCTCGCCTCGCCGCAATAAAATTTAACTCATGTGTGCGAATCAGATATTTGATTGCGACAATAGTCGTGTCGATATTTTGTTCTCGTGCACGTATGTTTGCCATTTTCAGAAACCATATGTAGCTATGTACTTGTATCGGATTTAATGGCGTATCTCAGGTGTATCGAATGTGTTAACCTTACGACCGACCGACATCCCCATCCCCACCCTTCTCGATTGATATTCGTATATAAACGTATGATACGTAAACGTTGGTAGATATAGGTGTAGCTAGCTACTAGATACATTTATACTGAGTGTTTCAATATATTCGAACATGGCATCGATACGCAACCCGCCTCGCGTACTCGAGTATTTTCATTTTAAAAATATTCTATACCGCGTAGCTTTGCTCTGGGGAAGCGTTTACAATATTCATTCTCGATGTTCATTTTTTTTTTTATATACTCTCAGCTTGATTTTTACAATGGAAAACTTCGTCTATTGCTACGTCGTTCTGCAGTGGATTCAGTGGAAATGAGGGGGGGGGGAGATCATTGTTTCGTGTTGCCAAAAGTCCATTTCAAGTATATTTCTGGCGAATTCTGATGTTTTTGGGTCTTTTGACTTCGAATGAAAATAGCACTGAGGAGTCAAAATGTTTAAAAGACACATCTAGAACCCCCTACTAAATTTACAGACTCTTCTCTTCAAGTCCTTAGCTCAATTTAAAGAAAAGATATGCCAAAAACAACCTCAAAAACTACTTTTATTCTCTGTCAGTTGGATTAAAAATAAACTTTTGCAAAAATGGGTAAAAGGTGCCGGAAATTGATCATAAATTACGAGCAAATGTTGAAAAATACGTAAAAATTGATCTTTAATGACAAAAAAATGGTTACAAATTATTGGAAAATGTAGTAAAAATTTAACACGAATGCGTAAAAAATACAGAGACTTGTTCAAACATCGTAAAATAATGTTAAAAAAAAACAGGTGAAAATTGAACCAAAATCGTTGAAAATCCTCGAAAATTGGATGAAAAATTGACGAAAAAGCGTCAAAAGTGCAGAAATTTAATCAATTATCACGAAAAACTGTTTAAAATTAGATGGAAATTGACCTGAAATGGCAAAAAAAAATTTCAAATTACTGAAAATTGGGTGAAAATTTGAAAAAAAAATGGATTAAAACTGCAGAAAATTTATCAAAAATCACAAAAAAACCTTCGAAAGTTGGGTGAAAAATTAACCGGGGGGAGGGGGTAAAGGGGGCAGAAAATGAATCAAAAGTCATTAGAAACCTGTTGAAAATTAGGTAAAAATTAATCAGAAATTTACAAGAAACTCGTTCAAAGTTATTAAAAATTGGGTAAAAATTTAATAGAAATGCATAAAAAATACGGAAAATTATTCAAACATCACGAAATAATATTGAAAATCATGTAAAAATTGAACAAAACTCATTGAAAATACTTGAAAAATCGATAAAAATTGGCCAAAATAGTGTAAAAGGTTCAGAACATTCATCAAACATTGTGAAAAACTCTTAAAAGTTGATTTTAAATTACTTTGTCCTATCTATCAAACTTATAGACAAATAATTAATCACCCATCTAGCCTTCTAGACATCTTATGTGACAATTCCACCATATCAAACTCCCTCATTCAGTTCCTCAAGCAAACTAATCTATACTCCAAAATTTAAAAATTTTCCTTTCCGTGCCTTTGGCCTAGGTTGCAATACACGGCACGTTAAACTAAAAAAGTAAAAAAGTAAAAAAGTAAAAAAAGTTATTAAAAATAACTGAAAATTGAGTAAAAATTTGACAAAAATGGGTTAAAAGGGCAAAAAATTGATCAAAAATCACAAGAAAATCGTTAAAAATCATTGAAAAGGGGGCGGAAAAATTGTCAAAAATGGGCCAAAGTGCAAGAAATTGATTGAAAAGGGTCAAAAATGCTAAAAATTGACCAAAAAAATGAAAAAAAAGCAGTTATAATCATCAAAAATTGGGAAAATTTTTTGGAAAAGTAAGCTAGAAATGAATTATGAGATTTTTTATCAATTTTTTGTATTTAACCGCAATTTTCGATGAGTTTTAACAATTTAGGTTCGATTTTCACTCATTTTTGTCAATTTTTTTCCAATTTTCGACAGTTCTTGATTATTTTTTTGTGATTTTTGATAAATTTCTATGCAATTTTGATCCATTATTATCTATTTGTTGCCCAATTTTCGATGATTCTTAATGATTTTTTCGTGATTTTTGATGAATTTTCTGCGTTTTAAACTCATTTTTGTCGATTTATAACCAATTTTCAATGATTTGTAATGATTGTTTTCATATTTTACATTAATTTTCACGTATTTTTGCTACATTTTTTCGTTATTTTAGATCATTTTTCTGCGTTTTAAAGTCATTTTTGTAAAATTCTTACCTAAATCTCAATTATTTTTAACAATTTTTTCGATATTATAGGTGAGGGGGGCGTATCAAAAACTTCATTTCGAAATAATGATGTTTTAAAATTTTTTTCTCGAAAACTGAAATCATTTACTCGGCTTGATATCAACCAAAATTGCTGAAATTCAGTTATAAACTAAGATTGGCGGCAAATTATGTGGGTATGTATGAGTGGGGATGACTTTGGGTTATAATTCAGGTTTTCCTAAATTCGTGCGAGGAGGTACCGAGAGACAATAATCTGGAAAATTGTTGTAGAATTAAAAATTACTCAGCCTCCTACCGCCAATTGGGCGGCGAGATTTTTGGGCTGTTCTAATTCTTCAACTCGTTTGCACCCCCTCACAACCTTGATAAAACATTTTTCCAGGTGATATCGGCCCTCCAAATTGAGCTAGAGGGTTGAAATTTAGTATGTGAACTTGGTGGAAGTACTAAATGTGCCTATTTATCTCCCAGCATTTATTAAGAAAAAACACCGCAAAGCGGTGCTTTTTAACACCATAAAAATGTAAAAATTTTCAAAATCTCGATTTTCGCTTGAAATCAAGAAAAAAAATCATCGAATTTTATTTTCAAATGATAACGAGCTCGATTTAACGATCAATTATCAACGTGTTCATCATCTTTGGACTTTGTGATGTTCGAGAGGGTAGAATGAGGTATTTTTATAGGCACGTTTTGAAACATTGGAAGTTTTTATTTGTTTAGTATAATTTAAGTATTTCAAAGCCATCGCTAAGGGATTTTGTTGACAATCAAGCAGTTTCAAGGGCACCCACCATAAAGTTTTTTCAAGGTTGTGCGTAGAATGTGGTAAAATTCACGTAAATTTCGCTGTATATTTTCCAATACTAATATTTCTATCATGCGTATTTTGCTTACAAAGTTATCAACTCGCTGCTGCTTCGAGAGGACGAAATAAAATAACGCGTATTTTGAAAATAATATCGAAAAAGAAACGTAGAAAAATTTTAATGCGCTGTGACAACGATGTAGATGTATTCGTAGGTATACTTACTCTTAAAGGTTACTTCGAGTATAAGATTTTTTTTTGAATTCATTATACAGTTCCATGGATTATTCATTTGCTTACAAGATGAAAATGTTCGATGTACCTTTTGGAAGCCAATCATCATGTATATTTTTTTCACAGTCGGTGTGGAAAAAACATTTTGAAGATGATTTGTTTACTTTTAGCAAGACCTAGGTTTCTGGTAAATTGCGCGCAGAAAAATAACAAGTATCGTTTCAGAATAAACGACGTAGATTTTATTTCGAGTAAAAAAAAAAAAATAAGATGAAGGATAAAAATTTTGTTTTTATTCATTTTTCGAATGTGTCGGATTTCATCTCTAAAGTACATACCTTCCTGTACCTATTAAAATGGCGGGATTTTGAGAAAAATATACGCTAAATTTGTTCTCTTCTTTGCAAATCGATTCGTTTGTTCGTTTGTATAATAATTCGCTCGTTAAAAATAATCCCCGTGGAATGGATCGGTATTTTTTGCTACTTATGGGGAAATGTATTGAATTTTATTCTTTGCAAGTAGCTGTTCTGCGAGTGGAAGGGCAAGTGAGAAGGGATAAGTTATTACTTATTTTGTAAGTTTATTGCGAAGCGTTGATTAATTTACTCTACAATATCTAATAGACCTGTTCGTTATTCTTTTTGTTCCAGGTGAGTTTCGAAAGATTCTTATTGAATAATTGAACGTAACATCGAGTGAGTTATTTTGGTTTTATTAATTACTAGAATTTTTTATATCAAGAAATGTTTTCTCTTTCGACATATTTCCACCGAATTATTCGTGATATTGATGGTCATTCGAGGTCTTCCAATTTGGAGAAGAGGTATGGGAATGATCAGCTCGAAAAAAAAAACTGAGAAGTTTTTTCCTTACCGTGGGTTCTTTTATACGGGGCGTTTATCACTAGGATTTTTACGCCCAGCGTTTGAAGGGGGTCGGAAGGGTCAGGACTTCACCACCACATCTCTGAATTTTGAACTAAGGTTATCCCCACTCGTATGTATTTAATTCACGTCAATCCAAGCCTGTTTGGCGAATTTGAATGGTTTCAGTATTGAGGAGAAAAAATGATTTTTAATTTTAAGGAGGGAGGAGAGGTTGAAAAATTGAAAAGAATTAATGTCCGATATGTCTAAAAATGGTCTTAAAGGTCTTCTACGCCTTCCAAAATGGAGTTATTTTAATATTCTTCTACCTCGATCCCTCCCCTCTTCACATGTGCCGCAGGTTGTTAGCGCACGATAGACTGATTTTCATTGAATATTTAACATGGAAAATCAAGCAGAAAACTTTACAAAATTTCTGAAAAAGATTTAGTGTAATAGAAATATAGTTTTTTTTTTTTTTTTTTTAATGTTTTATGTTATTTTTATTCTGTATTTTAATTATTAGTTGTTTACAATTTTTTCCTCACTCAAATAATTTTTTATGATATTTTCAATGTCTAAATATTGATTTTTATAATTTTTTTTACATTTTTATCGTTTTAAAATTTTTAAGTCAATGTTTTAAGCAATTTTCATTCATTTCACAAGTTTTTAATAATTATCTGAGGATATTTAGGAAGTTTTTAGCCTGATTTTCGTTTTCATATTGTCAATGAAAAACAGTCTATCACAAGCCATCAACCTCTGCCAAATAGAGGGGGTAGTATTTGCGAAACCAATTTTGGAGTCCTAGAATATCACTGAGACCATTTTTGGCCATGTCAAATACTTATTCCTTTTTAATTTTAATTTTCTACCGAAATGAAAAATCGCTCATTCAGCTCGATATCGACCAAAATCGGTGAAATTTGGGCGGTGGGCTCGTAATCCTGGGTCAAAATTCAATTATGTTCAAATTTTGGGTGGGGTAGCTGAGGGGCAAAAATGGTAGTAATTATTCGATTGTAATCCAATTCACAGAGAATCAAAAGTTGTATAACATATCGAAAAATCAGCCTGCTAGGTCAATTTGAAGGGGGAATTTCGGGGGTTTCTTACTATTTGACCTTGAAAAAAGGCTATTCCGTACTTATCTCCCGTCCAATTTGAGTTAGGAGATTTAAATTTGGCATGCACATTTAGTAAAGATCTTGGATGTGCTTTTTGAAGGTTTGAACTTTCTAGTTCAGTTGTACACCCCCTCCCTCCCATACAACTCTAAAAAAAACTGGTTTTCTGGTTTTTTTTTTTTTAGTTGTTGAGTTGTGCCACGCAAATCTTCCCTCCAAATCGAAATTTAGTAGAAGTGCTAGTTACGCTTTTTGGGCATTTCAACTATTCACTTAAATATCTACCTGTACCATCATCACCATTGCTAAAAAAAAAAAATATTCCAGAATGCTTCTTTTTTTATTTCATGAATTTACAATTCCACGTATTTCTTTTATTTTACGAAAATCAGACTCAAAAATCAGCGCATTACGATTTTTTTTTTTAACATTTTAATGTTAATTTGACCACACCTTTCTCTTGGTATTTTCTATTATAATGTCAAATTGTCAATGAAAACCAAGGTATTACGGTCTATCGACCTACGTCGGATGAAGAGGGAAGGAATATCAAAAAAATCCATTTTAGTCTTAGAGAACCACTACGACTATTTTTAGCCAAATCGGATATTTATTTTAATTTAATTTTGTTAATTTTTTTCCCAAAACTAAAACATTATTTGCTCAGCTCGATACTAACCAAAATCGGTCAAATTGAGGAAATAGGCTTCGATTTGCGTGCTATTTGATATTCTGGAGTGTGGATGATCTCGAGTCAGAATTCAGTAATGCCAAAATTTGGAGGAGGGGGTGCTGAGGGGCTAAAATCGCAAAAAAGGTTCCTTATTAAGCCAATTAGTGGGCAATTCAAAGTTGCATAACAAATTCAAAAATCAGCCTCTGGGGTGAATCAAGAGGGAAGATAATGGGTTTTTACCCTTTTTGACCTTGAAAAAAGGCTGTTCCTCCCCAATCTCATCTTCAAATTGAGCTAAGAAGCCAAAATTTGGTATTTACATTTAAGTGGGAGGGGGGGGGGAATCTAAATGTGTCTTTGGGTGGTCTCGACTTTTGAGACTTATTGCGCTCCCTTATAGCCCAGAAATGCGTTGTTTTGGGCGGGTTCGCTTATGCTTTTGAATTTGTTCCTCGCATAACCCCCCCCCCAATTTAGCTAAGAAGTTGAAATTTGCCTCGTAGATTTAATATAGGATCTATATGTGCCTTTCGTAGGTGTCGCCTTTTTAGCTCCCATTGAATGCCCCTCCCTACTCTCATCACTGATTATGGAAAAAATCCATCGCTGTTCACGTAGTTATAATAATTCACAAAAATCAAGCTGAAAAAGCATCGCAAAGCGATGATTTTTTTTTATTGCTTCTTATTGCTCTTATAATACGGTTTTCATATAAATTAAACTTGGTACTGTATCTTGTTGGGCATATTTTCAAAAACAGTTCTTTTCGCTTTCTCTTGCCCATCCCTTTCACTCAACATTCGTAAAATTTACATTTTCACTGAAATCCTATATGATAGGACGATACCATTGAAAATTACGAAAAGAATGATGGGTACAACTTGAAAGAATTCCAAATGGTGAAATTTGAAAAATTCAAAACAGTCGATTCGTCTACCTTTTCTCAGCTACCTTTTTACGTGTAAATATTCTTATTTATTCGTTTTATTTACGAAGATCGTTAAAAAAATTAAAAGACTCGTCGGCTCGACGTGCAAAATGATGTGCGAAAAAAGAAGTTATTTAAAATTGAAGGCGGAAAAAAATACCTGTAGGAAAAAGGTGAGAACTGGCGAAAAAGATGATTTAGAGGAGAGGTAAAGGCGAAATATAGTATAGGTGTAGGTAGAGGTAGATGCTACGTGGTGGTATACAAAGTAGTAAAATTAATCTTGTTCGTCGAAGCGTACTGTAATGGTCGGTACAGCACCCTGCGCCCAGACCACGATCGAAAGTATACGGAGGAAGGTATAAGAGGATAAAAGTTAATGAACGTAAAGCCAGTCGACTTGCGAAGGTGTAAAAATGGCTCGCGTACGTGTTGCAAAATAAGCAACGAGCTTCGGTGATGATGATGATGATAAAGAGGTGAAAGGGAGAAAATAGGTCGGTACGTAGGTAGTTAAGGTACAGTAAACGAAATAAAAAATGAAGCCATCCTGGGAATATTTCGTTAAAATGAAGACGTATTATCGTCTTCGGTCGAATAAAAAAAAAAAAAAAAGGGGCAAGAAAAAGGGGGAAAAAAGTTTTTTAAACGATGGGCACGGTACGATGATCGATAAATTTATTTGAAAAATCCGTCAGTCAGTCAGCTAGTTTGAGGTGATGGCGATGGCGTTGTGACGATAAACACCTCTATAGCTCGAAAAGGCCAAGCGAGGTAATAAAGTAACAGAGATGGACGAGAGGTGCGAGCTACGTACATAGCTCGCTATCATCAACCTTTCGTCTTTTTATCGAGCTCCGGTATCATTTTCACGTCGAAAGGTTTAAGAAAAGGCGGCGTGTAAGGATATTTTTAATAGACCTTTTCGTATCCTGTGTGAACGAGCTTCGATTGAGAAAGGTGAAAAAGGTTTGACGATTCGATAGGAATCGACGTCGCGTCGTGTCGCGTCCTCGTTGTCGTCTTTATTTTGAACGGAAATTTCGTGCAATAAAATTTGGTAATTTATTTTTCCTCGGCTCTAAAATAAATTAAAAACTAATTCGAATGCGCGTATACAGGGTGTCCCGCAAAACATTTAACAAAATGTAACCATGGCTAGTGCTCGTGGAGATGAACAAAAGACGTTATGAAGATTGATTGCATATCTTGAAAATGAAAGGGGCTACGAAGAATTTTCTCCGTGACATTTGATTTTCTATGCGCAGAAATTTTTCCAAAAACGTGAATTTCTTTGTAAACATTAAAAAAACATCTGATTTTCGTGACATACTACAATCGTCAGAATTGAAAAAAAGCATCGCCCCTAATCAGCATTACAGGTAGGAAGGGTTCAGTAGGGCTAAAAAGTCGAGATCCTCAAAAGGCACATCTAGGACACCCCCCCCCCCCCCACTGAATGTAGATACCTGATTTCAACTTCCCAGCTCAACTTGGAAAGGAATTATGCGAAGAATAAACTCAAAAAATGAGAAAGAACGAGCAAAAAACCACTTTTTTGAGGCTGTGAAAGGGTGAAATGGAGCTGAAAGGTCGAGACCCTCAAAAGGTGTATCTAGAGCTCATCAATGTGGAGGGGAGTTATGCGAAGAACAAACTCAAAAATAAGAAAAAACGAACAAAAACCACATATTGGAGGCTGTGAAGAGGTGAAATGAGGCTGAAAAGTCGAGACCTCCAAAAGGCACATCTGGGACCCTAACTAAATGTAGATACCTGATTTCAACTTCCTAGCTCAAGCAAGAGTTATGTGAGGAACGTTCTCAAAAAATGGGACAAATGAGAAAAACCTATCAAAAAACCACTTTTTTGTGGCTAAGAGGGGTTGCAATGGAGCTGAAAAATCGGAATCCCCAAAAGGCACATCCAGGGCTCCAACTAAACGTACATATCAATTTGGTGGATAGATAGAGGAGGAGCAACCCTTTTCCAGGGCCAAAAAGGGGGAAAACCCCTATATTTCCCCTTCTAATCGACTTAGAAGGTTGATTTTTGGATATGTTATGCAACTTTTAAGTCTCCATCAATTGCCTTAAGAAAAGTCAATTTTTATGGTTTTTGACCTCTCAGCACCCCTTCCCCCAAATTGGGGCATAACTGAATTTTGACCCAAGTTCATCCCCACTCTTATATACCTAATCCGCCGCCAAGCTGAGCTGATTGATCGAATTGATGCGATTTTGGTCGGTATCAAGTGGAGTAAATGAATTTAATGTTCGGAGAATAGAAAAAAAATAAAATGAAAATAAAAATCTGACATGGCTAAAATCGTCCTAATGGTCTTCTAGGACCCCAAAACATATTTTGTTGATCCCCCCCCCCCCATCTATCATTGGTTGATAGACTATAATAGCCTGGTTTTCATTGATAATATAGCATCGCAAATCAGGCTAAAAATGTGGTGTAAAATCATATCTATAAAGTTACAAGAAAAAAAAGTTCAGCACTCTGCCATTCCTCCCCTATTACAGTTAGAAAGCTAATTTTTTTTTAATCAAAAGGGCTTAACGAGGACATGTTCCCAAAAATATAGAGA